>JACCIB010000490.1:0-137873 GCA_018906965.1 Philotrypesis tridentata
TGTATTCACATTTTTTGATTTTTCAATACAATAACACATATGCAGTGTTAAAGAAAAATAAGTATTGTACAAAATAAAGTACCAAAGTGATTTTATTTTCAACATAATATGCAATTTATAAAGCTGGGTTTGATGAAATATTTAAAAACTGACAGATATAATTATGAAAAATTTTCACAAACAAGACTAATAGCCTCAAATTAGATAAGTATTTAGTTGTACTTTTTTTTTAAATATACAATACATGAAAGATTCATGAACTGATTCTTTGTTAAAATATATCCTTTTATTTTTCAGGTTTTTTTACTATTAGATTATATAAAGAAATAACTATTCTGTGATGTGGCAGCTAGTAAAGTGTTAAGAATTCATCTTTCAAGAAAGTTTACGTTGTTGAAGTGGAATATGTAACTTTTTCTATCGTCTCCTGGGTTCACCTTTCAAGCAAGTTTCTACATTCTTGAAGTGGATGTGTAATTTTTTCTATCGTCTCCAGGGAGGTAGACTCTCAGGCTATTCGTCGAAAGGGATCCTGATGAGAAGCTAGTGAAAGTGTTGTATTTTCATCGTCCCAGAATCAAGAAATTTATACAGAATTTCCAGTTTATATAATTTTCTTGTGATGTGACAAGTTGGTTAAGTGTTAGGATTATATTCAATCTTCCACGCAAGAAAGTTTCTACAATTGTGGGAAGTGCTTATGAAAAAAATTATTAAATGTTTCCTATCGTCTCCTGGGAGATAGACTCTCAGGCTATACATCGAAAGGGATCCTTACAAATAGCTAGTGTGTTTATTGTCTTGGTTCAAGGAATCGAAGAAGAAGTTTTAACATAGAGAATATTCAGTATAAGGAAAAAATTGTCTTGTATTGTGAGAAGCTAGTGAAGTGTCAAGAATATGCCATCGCTCATGCATGAAAGTTTCTAAGTTGTTTAAGTGTATATGAATATTTCATAATTTTTCCTATCGTCTCCTGGGAGGTAGACTCTCAGGCTGTTCGTCGAAAGGGATTCTTATGAATAGCTAAGAAAGTGTTTTATTTTGTTTTTCAATTACCGTCAATATTTCCTAAAAATTTTTAAATTGTTCCAAAGTCTAATTTTGGTACATTTATGCATTTATTAGAGAGAGATGGAAAGATAGTTCCTTCTGCTAGAGCTTAATTTGCTCTGTCTTCAAAAATATTTTTTAAAATTTATTTTTAAATGAAACTAAATAAAAATGATTAATGAGCATGGATGTATTGATTATAATTAATGGTTTATTGACTTTTATATAAGTCAAATATCCTTGAAACTATTACTAAGGAGTATATGGCACCCGGGTGCGCTTTTCAAAGTATAAAATCTTGATTAGTTTATTTTAATTATTGTAAATGTTAAAACTGAATGTATACGGATATTCTATAGTATTTTTATAATGTCGTGCAACAAAATTTCTCTGGGTTACGCTAATATTTCACTGTTTTACCTACATTTTTTTAACAAGTCATTTTAATAAACTTGTGCTTTTTAATAAATGAGCTGTTATATTTATTTCTCACAGAGAAACCAAGACCTGTGATATTCTGGGACTTTCACAGGTTCTTTTATAATGAGTTAAGCTATCTTTTCAAATGTTTGTGTCTTCGATATTGATGATCGATCAAGTTGAACACTTGTTTTAAGGCTTAAAAGGTTTATACGTAGAATCACTCAGAAGCATTTTGGTCACTCTGAAAATTAAAAATAACTAAGTTTTCGTTAAACATACCAATCAGAGGGATATCATGAGAAATTTGAAGTTTACCATATAGACCAATTTCAAAATAATCATCATATAAGGCATTCAAAATCGAAGAGCTAAAAATTGGTCTAGACGATTAACTTTAAATTTTCATATGCTATCCCTCTGATTGATTTGCTCAATTCAAAAATAGTTATAGTCCGGGAGTCAGGGAGTTCAAAACCTTATATCAGGAAGTTCGTGCAAGAGTTTATTTTATCGCTGAAATATGTTGGTAGCCACTTACTGAAAATAGCCCTAAAGTCTCGACTTCGCACCCGATCGGGAACATTGTTATTATTGCAAATTAAGTTACCAAAATGCATTTTTTTTTCCGTTTTTCTTGATTAACTTTTTTGTTACTCAATTTACGCAAAAACAGGTAGGGGCAAAAGTTGATCAGCATTGAATTTTCTATAAGACACATACATTCCGAAATGCAAAATTAATGTTTTTCCCGGCTAAATTGTTAAATAAAAAAAAATTTTTTTTCAATTTTCACATTGCCATGGTTTTTGTGAAATAAGATCTTTATTTATCGGATTAGCCCTCAAAGATGACTTTTAGTACAGACAACGTAAAAATTGAAGCCCGATCTCGATATCTTAAAATGGCGTCTTGTTGCAAAATTATTTAGCCGAAAAGTTCAAATTGATGTCCAATTCGATCCAGGAACGATAATTGAATCAAACTATGTTTAATCGACAGCTTACGACGTAATTAACAAACGGTAAAAATAAATTTTCTTAATATTAATATTTAGCAACATTTCTAATAAAAAATTTTTTTTATTTCGGTCAATTTTGGAGTGAGAGAATCGCGGCAAAATGCATCTTGAAGTACATAAAAAACCATGAATTTTCATATAAATTTTGTTAAGATCGGACCAATAAGAGCCGAGATACAAAAATTTTTTCAACCGACGATTACGCCGAAACTACTTGATATTTCAAGTTGAAATTTGGCACAGTGCTTGCTGAAATCATACTCTAAATGATTACATTTTACCCAATAGCTCTACATGCTTTAGTTCGTCTAAAACAACCGACGAAACATATGAATTCAGCGCGCGCGGCCGCGCCGTTGCTCCGGCCGAGCGGCGCGGTGGTGGGGGGAAAGCCGCGCGGCGGCGAACAGAATTCATACATCTTAGTTGCAATTTGATTATCTCGGTAACCAAAGCTACTATTGCAATAAATTTTTTTTTCATTTAACGTGTTTTTTTCTCAGCTTTAACGTCATACTAATTAAGTTATCATAGGCACAACGCAAATACCGCAAATTACCAATTCTTCTGAAAAAGAATCTTTTTTGGCTACATACATAACCTTTAATGGCATATATTACGCTACCCAACCTTTATATGATAAATTTAAATATTTTTATGATTATAGCAGTACAATGCATGCGTACAAAGGTTTGTATGCAGCCAAAAAAGATTCTTTTTCAGACGAATTGGTAATTTGCGGTATTTGCATTGTGCCTATGATAACTTAATTAGTATAACGTTAAAGTTGAGAAAAAAACACGTTAAATAAAAAAAAATTTATTGCAATAGTAGCTTTGGTTATCGAGATAATCAAATTGCAACTAAGGTGTATGAATTCTGTTCGCCGCCGCGCGGCTTTCCCCCACCACCGCGCCACTCGGCCGGAGCAACGGCGCGGCCGCGCGCGCTGAATTCATATGTTTCGTCGGTTGTTTTAGACGAACTAAAGCATGTAGAGCTATTGGGTAAAATGTAATCATTTAGAGTATGATTTCAGCAAGCACTGTGCCAAATTTCAACTTGAAATATCAAGTAGTTTCGGCGTAATCGTCGGTTGAAAAAATTTTTGTATCTCGGCTCCTATTGGTCCGATCTTAACAAAATTTATATGAAAATTCATGGTTTTTTATGTACTTCAAGATGCATTTTGCCGCGATTCTCTCACTCCAAAATTGACCGAAATAAAAAAAATTTTTATTAGAAATGTTGCTAAATATTAATATTAAGAAAATTTATTTTTACCGTTTGTTAATTACGTCGTAAGCTGTCGATTAAACATAGTTTGATTCAATTATCGTTCCTGGATCGAATTGGACATCAATTTGAACTTTTCGGCTAAATAATTTTGCAACAAGACGCCATTTTAAGATATCGAGATCGGGCTTCAATTTTTACGTTGTCTGTACTAAAAGTCATCTTTGAGGGCTAATCCAATAAATAAAGATCTTATTTCACAAAAACCATGGCAATGTGAAAATTGAAAAAAAATTTTTTTTTATTTAACAATTTAGCCGGGAAAAAACATTAATTTTGCATTTCGGAATGTATGTGTCTTATAGAAAATTCAATGCTGATCAACTTTTGCCCCTACCTATTTTTGCGTAAATTGAGTAACAAAAAAGTTAATCAAGAAAAACGGAAAAAAAATGCATTTTGGTAACTTAATTTGCAATAATAACAATGTTCCCGATCGGGTGCGAAGTCGAGACTTTAGGGCTGTTTTCAGTAAGTGGCTACCAACATATTTCAGCGATAAAATAAACTCTTGCACGAACTTCCTGGTAAAATCCTAGGACTCCCGGACTATTATTTTTAATTTTCAGAATGCCAGAGTTCAGGCAGTTTCCAGAATGTGGGTTGAGCGTCTCTTTTCCTAAAAGGTAAAAAGATCATACAAGTTTTCAAGCCCACTACTTAGAGGGATAGTATAAGAATTTTGAAGATGGTATAGTTTAGCAGTATTGAGATAATCAGAGATTAGAAATTTCAAAATTCAATAATTCAAAACTGCTGAGCCGTATCAACTGGAAAATTTTTAGATTATCCCTCTAAGTGACTGGCTTGACAATTTATATTATCTATATACATTCAACAGATCATAACGGAATGGAATTTTTTTGCCATGCCTGGTTAGGTCACTCTAGTGTATATATTGTAGTTCATAAATAAACACTACGTTAGTAGCTGATTGCTTTAAATACATCTTACCTTAAAAGCTATAAATTTATAATATATTTAATAAACTATAACTTGTTTGCTAAATGACACTATTCAATATTGACACTAAATTTATGATGTCAACCGTGTAAGTATTTATCTGAAAGTCATACAGGAGATACCACAACTTTACTGACACTATTTTTTACAGGATTTCATAAAGTTTGAATTCGATTACAGTTTTCTAAACGTTTACCGAATTAGGTGGGTTGCATTAAAAATGATAATACATCTATCATAAAGAATCATAGGGATATTGGAAATTAACTTACATATACTTCTTTTTATTCTAAATATTATTTTCATTATTCCATAATATAGATTGAACAATTGTAAAGGATACGATATAAACTTGTATAAATATTAAAATGCTATATCACTCATGGTCTGCATGACAATAGTATACGTAACGTACAAATGCTTTCGAGAAAGCAGTTATCAGTTAATTAATTAGCAATAATTTTAGACGTACAGATTTCTTTGATGTATATTTGCAAAACAAATCATTATGGAACTTAACATAAAATTTAGTATCAATAAAGGAAAAAAACGCGCTATTCTATTTACCTGGAGGGTGGTGTGGAAAAGATAGATTTCATGGTAAATAATAATGATCTAAAAAAACTATTTACTCTACAGATAGTGTCTAAAAAATAATTATTATTATTATTACAATAATCTTTGAGCAAATGTACATTAATATTTTAAATTTATTACTTATTTAGTTGATGTTAACTATTCTTTGTAATTTACATATTATATACCTTTTAAAAGTAGTGAAATCTCTCCCCCCCCCCCCCCCAAAACAAACCTTTTCAAGGTAAAAGGCTGGCAAGTATAAGGTCGTTTCTTCATGTACAAATTAATGATTAATTTTACAACTCTTGATAACCTTAATGTAAAAAAAACTCTTAATAACACTTATGCAGACAAAACCAAACTTTTATTAACATCCATACAGACAAAATAAAAATTCTTAGAGCTTACTCTAAAATTCAACTTTAATTTTCAAACTTCGACAACTCTTATGTAGTCGAAATTATAAATGCTGTATTCTATACAGTTATTTAATTATGGAAATTAAAGATCTTGATAACACTTATATAGACAAAATACTAGTAGCTTTACTGCATACTCTTAAGACGTGTTGATATTATAATCGTCAGATCAACAAATAATATATCTTCTTTCCTCTTGTGAATAAGTGATCGAACACAAATACTGGAAGAATATGTGATACTTATAGATCAAGTTGGAAAACAAATAATTATGTTAGGATGAATGTCTTCTTTTACCTCTGCAATGAGTTAATCACAATCACTCAAATCATGATGCTTATACATTAAGCTAAAAAATCCGAAACTCTCATGTATGAAAATATGAACGTGTAACCATCTTCGCGTTAAGGGTCTGTTGGACAGATTACCATTTCTTTAGTGTCACTTCTCCTTCGATTATCTATACCTTCGATTTGACATAATTTCTCATTTTAATTTTAAGAAAAGAAAGTTATGATATCAATAAATAAATTGGCAAGTTTTTTGCTATAAAAAATAATTGTTTTCAAATAAATAAATAACCGATTAAATTGAGGAAGGATGATAAATATATGTGTTCATATAAACACTCAATCCAATTGGAGCATGTGAAAAGGTGGATAGCCTGTGAAAAGGTACAGTCGGGTACAATTAAAACTTTGAATAATTGCGACTGCTGCCACGTTCTGTACATGTAATAGAATGGTATGATGTTCTTACATGACATTATCACATGACAAATGTGCCCATAATATGTAGTAATATCATGTTTGTCTAAAATTATTATGTAATTTAACAAGATTGTTTCGCATCATGAAAACTTTTTCATTTATTTATGGAAGCTGAGAGCGGATGTACAATCTACTCTACTTAGTAATTCAGTAAATGTATTGCTATCCTTATTTCATTCAAAATCTATGTCCAGGACGATTATATACAATTATATATGAGATTTAAATTCTGTTGATTTACATACATTTAAAAAAAACAGGAACAAATTCTATCATGTAGAACGCAATTTTTTGACGGAAAAACTTGCCGCCCCGTCCTATCATAGATAATCGATGAACCACTAAATGTCAGTGTAATTATCAATATCATAAAATTTTTAATATAGTTAATTTATCGTCCTATTATCCTATAATGCGTAATACTCAAATCATTATATTAAACTGTGAGACCAATGGCCTCAAATAATAAAAAACAATGGAATTTTTTAATTAAGTAAAGATTTGAATTAAGTAAAGATTTGAAACTAAAAGCTGTAAACTACATAAATATTAATTTAAAACTTTTAAACTTGATTTATTTTCCAACTAGAGTCATAGAAATTTATTTTATAACATTTTTTTAATATGTAATAATAGTTACAATTATTTTTAATCAACTTCCTGCAATCTTCCGATAATACTAACAGAGGTTTGTAAAACATACATACAAATAACCAAAAATGAGCTTAGAATGATTGCACGATTAAGTTTGAATTCTTCAACAATTCGTCAAGGACAGTAATAAATACATATAGAATGAAAAATCGATTCAGAGATTTTTTAACGGTGTTTCATTAACAAGTTAATTTGGTTAACCTTGCATAATTTAAAGATGGTATACATCGTTATCTATGATAGAACGGGGCGGCAAGTTTTTCCGTCAAAAAATTGCGTTCTACATGATAGAATTTGTTCCTGTTTTTTTTAAATGTATGTAAATCAACAGAATTTAAATCTCATATATAATTGTATATAATCGTCCTGGACATAGATTTTGAATGAAATAAGGATAGCAATACATTTACTGAATTACTAAGTAGAGTAGATTGTACATCCGCTCTCAGCTTCCATAAATAAATGAAAAAGTTTTCATGATGCGAAACAATCTTGTTAAATTACATAATAATTTTAGACAAACATGATATTACTACATATTATGGGCACATTTGTCATGTGATAATGTCATGTAAGAACATCATACCATTCTATTACATGTACAGAACGTGGCAGCAGTCGCAATTATTCAAAGTTTTAATTGTACCCGACTGTACCTTTTCACAGGCTATCCACCTTTTCACATGCTCCAATTGGATTGAGTGTTTATATGAACACATATATTTATCATCCTTCCTCAATTTAATCGGTTATTTATTTATTTGAAAACAATTATTTTTTATAGCAAAAAACTTGCCAATTTATTTATTGATATCATAACTTTCTTTTCTTAAAATTAAAATGAGAAATTATGTCAAATCGAAGGTATAGATAATCGAAGGAGAAGTGACACTAAAGAAATGGTAATCTGTCCAACAGACCCTTAACGCGAAGATGGTTACACGTTCATATTTTCATACATGAGAGTTTCGGATTTTTTAGCTTAATGTATAAGCATCATGATTTGAGTGATTGTGATTAACTCATTGCAGAGGTAAAAGAAGACATTCATCCTAACATAATTATTTGTTTTCCAACTTGATCTATAAGTATCACATATTCTTCCAGTATTTGTGTTCGATCACTTATTCACAAGAGGAAAGAAGATATATTATTTGTTGATCTGACGATTATAATATCAACACGTCTTAAGAGTATGCAGTAAAGCTACTAGTATTTTGTCTATATAAGTGTTATCAAGATCTTTAATTTCCATAATTAAATAACTGTATAGAATACAGCATTTATAATTTCGACTACATAAGAGTTGTCGAAGTTTGAAAATTAAAGTTGAATTTTAGAGTAAGCTCTAAGAATTTTTATTTTGTCTGTATGGATGTTAATAGAAGTTTGGTTTTGTCTGCATAAGTGTTATTAAGAGTTTTTTTTACATTAAGGTTATCAAGAGTTGTACATATAAATTTCTCTCTGTTGGCGTTTCGTCCTAGCTGTCAGAGTGGACTCCTCAGTAAGGCTCTGACAGCTTCCTTAGACGCCCGCCACTTCGAAGAGTAGCGGCATTTATGTGGTCTCGGCCTGCGTTTTTCTCTTGCAAGAGAGAACTCTAGCATAGAGAAAAAGGCAGGTCGCCACCTAGCGGACACTTATAAGAGCCAGTGTCAAAGTTTAGATGGTATGCGACTCTATCACTCGAAAGTATAGTACATAGAATAAAATGACTCTATCGCTCTACTCGAGTAAAATTGATTTTAGAATACAGGCTCTGCACTGCATATTCTCACACTGGAGATCTGTATGCAGGCAGGCCTCAAAAAAAATATAAAAGAGAGAAATATAAATTTCTCTCTGTTGGCGTTTCGTCCTAGCTGTCAGAGTGGACTCCTCAGTAAGGCTCTGACAGCTTCCTTAGACGCCCGCCACTTCGAAGAGAAGCGGCATTTATGTGGTCTCGGCCTGCGTTTTTCTCTTGCAAGAGAGAACTCTAGCATAGAGAAAAAGGCAGGTCGCCACCTAGCGGACACAAATCAATTTTACTCGAGTAGAGCGATAGAGTCATTTTATTCTATGTACTATACTTTCGAGTGATAGAGTCGCATACCATCTAAAATTTATAACTAATCGCCGTGTAAATTGTACAGATTATCTTCTTATCTGAATAATGCGCAATCAGGATCCAGACTGCATGCTCTAAGACGAAGAGCGACAGCTCTTAGAAACCTCTTCGGAAGGCGACGCCGGCGACGCCGTCGAAGTGATGAGTCTATGAAACTCAGCGGTCGAATTCCTGTCACTTCTGTCGCCATCTCAGCGCTCTTCCCTGGCTGCTCAGGAGCAGCTCCACCCTACGGGAGGGGGGGGGGGATCTCCGGAGGACATCGTAATTGTTCCTCTAGAGAACGAATGCAAAGTAGAGCTTCAACGCTGACTGCCCGATAACCTCATGATACCGAAGAATTGAATCCCGGTGACTTCGACATGGATATACAGATGGAAGCCACGCGGAGACCCAGCGCATTGGAAGAAGAGGAAGTAGAAAAGGATGAAAAGCAGATATGGCAGCGCAAACAGTGTGAGGTGATGCTGAAGCATGAGCCATACTTTCCGTTGCTGGAGTACTGCCAGGCCCTTCACAGTTTAGCTATCGACAACCCCGGCATTATAGGAGTCTTTTCTTAAGTGGAGGAGAGCCTCCTGGAATTTTCCAGATAGCAACTAAGAGAGGGGAGAGACCGGGGAGAGCGGACCAGCTAGATGACACAAACCGAGACTACCAGGTCATATTCGTTGGCTGCATAAGCCCAAGAACAGCCAGCAGGGGCCACGACTTCCGCGGGCTCATAGACGCCCGCTGCCGCCATCGGATCGACCGCTTAGACCAGCGCATTCGCGCAGGATACCCAGCGAGACTGGGAGGATATCCCCGACACGGTTTACTCCGCACCTCCCCGTCCTGTGGAAGCCACTTCCGACAGGAGCGGGCCTCGTAACAACCCTCGCTAAGAACGCTGGACCCCATACTCGGCAGACGAGTCCCTCACAGGAAATATGGAGATAGATGGAAAAATAGTCGACGTCATCTCAAGACTGCGGGACTGTTTCAACTTCGGCTAAAACCATTCTTTTCTGCTTCCGATGTGGGATAGCTCTAAGTGTTCTTCGGCTTGGAGAGAAGAGGGCCTTTACATGCAGCATCTACAGGTTCATTCAAGGGATAAAACACCCCTAGACTCTAAAATACAAAATTTATTTTGTAAGTAAATGAAAAATTTTCTATAATAGCTATCAATATATGAATTTGCTCATTCATATCTTTAATTTAAGCAGTTGAAAACTAAAAAATATTAATTTTACGATTCACAAATCCATTATTGTTGAGGTATTGCCAATGCGCCGCGGAGGAAACCGAAAATAAAAAGACAATAATTTATTTTATAAATTATTTAGTCGAGCTTATACCTTTATTAATCAAGCTTTATTTTATTTTATTTAATAAACAAAATGGCTAAAGCTCTCTGGCACTTCTAATGGTTGTAAAACAACTGAGAGCGAGAGCGTTGACGATCTCATCGAGGCAGCGCCGGCCCGCTCGCCAACTGTCAGGAGAGGGGGAAGCTCGAGGCAGCTCGGCTCGACGTGACTTTCCCTGTCTTGGTTTATCTCAATGCCCAAGAAACTTTTAGGTTCACCGAGATCAGACGTTTCAAACTCCAGCTTTAATAGTCTAGTTATTTCTTCGAGCTTAGTTTTGTCATTACTGGCTATAAGTATGTCATCGATGTAAACCAACAGTATTAGTTGGTTACTCCTTTGACGCCAAGTGAAAAGACATGGCTCGGAATTCTCTGCTTGTAGTCCCAGCTTGACCGCTGTTTCTGTTAATTTTTCATACCATTTCTTCGGACTGATTTTGAATCCATACAGAGCACGTTGGATTTTTCAGACTTTCTTTTTCCTAATTTCAGCTGAACAATCAATTCCCTCGGGAATCCCCATATAGTCTTCACAATCCATTTTTCCATTTAGGAAAGCAGTTTTAAGATTCAGCTATCAGATTAAAGTTAACTATATGTTATAGCCTAGATTACGTAGATGCTACGTCACCGGATATCCGTCGAACAATTGTTCTCCCTTGAGGAGAATTGAGGAGCCCGAACTTTCACTTTACAATATCTTTCGATAGAAGCAATTTCACAAAATATGACCCTGATGTGATTTTATTACTTTCATCCCAAGCTTTCATTTAAGGGCTCATATGCAAGAAACGAAGCTGTCATTACGAAGAAAATCGTACGCCTAGGTTCCAACAGAGCAAGTTAAAAGTACAACAGGGTCTGGCTAGCGCCCGACGGCGTCGTACGTACTGAAGTACTTATACTTGCCATCGTGGCGCTACTGCGCTCCTTGATTAATTTTATAACTTTTGATAACCTTAATGTCATAAAAAATCCAAGAGTTTATTCTATCTATACAGTTATTTTATTGTTTTTATCAAAGTTCATTTTCGAAATCTCGATTTTCAATCCTTATATGGTAAAAATTGAAATCTATCTGTCTATGAAAATATTAACGCGTAAACATCTTCACGTTAAGGTTCTGTTGGTCAGAGTACCATTTCTTTAGTCTTACTTCTCCTATACCTTCGATTTTATATATTCATAAAATAAATTTCAATTTTAATTTTAACAAAAGAAAGTTATGGTATCAATAAATAAATTGGCAAGTTCTTTTATAAAAAGCAATCGATTTGAAATAAATAAATAAGCGTTTAAAAGGGGCAGGATAATAAATATATATGTATCACGAAAACTTTTTCTTTTATTTATGGAAGCAACGAGCGGATGTACAATCTACTCTACTTAGTCATTTAGTAAATGTGTTGCTATCTTTTTTCATTAAAAATCTATGTCTAAGACGATTATATACAATTATAGATGAGATTTAAATTCTGTTGATTTACATCCATTTAAAAAAAACAGGAACAAATTCTATCTATAATTTTTTTACAGAAGAACTTGCCGTCCCGTCCTATCATAAATAACGATGGATACCATCTTCAAATTATGCAAGGTTAACCAAAGTAACTTGATAATGAAACACCGTTAGGAAATCTCTTAATCGATTTTTCATTCTATATGTATTTATTACTGTCCTTAACTAATTTTTGAAGAATTCAAACTTAATCTTGGAATGATTCTAAGCTCGATTTTCGGTTATTTGTATGTATCGTAGCGAGAGGTTAAGGATGTTCTCTTGTTCAGTGGAGCCCAACTAGCGGCGCTAAAAGTCTCCTCCTTCCTACGCTTAGTTTCTCTCTTTCCGAGAGGGCTAAGTTGAGCACCCGCAATGCGCAGAGACAAAATTTAGGCTTCTGCACGGTTTTCCGTACTTCTCCTCTCTGGGCCTACGAGTAGTGGGGGTGCGTCTCTCTCTCGCTCTCCCTCTGTATAGTATACTCCCCCGTCAGGAAAACTTCCTCCACTCCTTAGTAGTACTGATGCTTTCCCCTCACTCTCTGCTACGCGCGCATCAAAATTGACTATTGCTGTGAACTTTAGGTCTCATTATCTTGGAAAATAATACGGATTGCCCAGTTAAAAAATAGTTCACCTTAATCGTTACAGTCTATTGTATTACATACTTAATTTTCATCAGAGTGGTTGGATTTATAATCAGAGTTCAAAATATTCTACCTCAAGTGCAGTCGCAGCCTATGTAGCCTGGGTTAAAAAGTCATATTTTACGGTCTTAATACTCAAAAATTAGCACGATAAACGGGGCTGAAATTTCAACCATGTATCAAGTATACTAAAATCTAACTCTAAGCCAAATTTTATTAATATTCAAGGAATTGTCATTTGCAAGAGAACATCCTTAAGCGTGCTATTTGAATAGCGCGCGCTCGTTAGGTCGCACGATGCGAAGGTAGCAGCAAGCTAAGTTGCTGTACGGTGGCGAGAGACGCGCGGGGAAGAGTGGGAGAAGGCCCGCGTGCCACTCAAGCAATGTTGGGGTTCGAGAGAGCCACCATGGGTGGCTTTTGATACTCATCGGCAATTTCAGACCGTCCAAGCGAGATCGATCTGGTACAGCTAGCTTCACGCAATACAAACTTGTCCAAGTGATGCTTGCGCTGTTGCGTACCATGTCCAGCTTATTTCTGATTTTCAGCACGTTAAATTTAAATGCAAATTTAATTTATATATAACCCTGTAAATAGCACATGAAATAAAATTTTTTTTTATATGGTAAATACATTTAATACATTTGTATAAAATAATATATTTTTAGAATAAGTGACATAAAAAAACCCGTAATACTATAATTACAACGAAAGGTAAGTAAATTTAATTACTTTTATTCTGTAATTTTGAGCACTAATTTTGTCAAAAATTATAATTTAAAGCACTTAGATTATATTTAAATTATGCTAAAAAAATTATAAAATCTATGTGAGCCGTGCGCTACATATACTATAGTGTATGCATGTTAACGAAAAGAGATAATTCTATTGGCCCGCGCTGTAAACAAATCACGGATAGCTCTAAGTATATCTATATTAATAGTGCATTTACCATATAAAAAAAAATTTTATTTCATGTGCTATTTACAGGGTTATATATAAATTAAATTTGAATTTAAATTTAACGCGCTGAAAACCAGAAATAAGCGGGACGTGGTACGCAACAGCGCAAGCATCACTTGGACAAGTTTGTATTGCGTGAAGCTAGCTGTACCAGATCGATCTCGCTTGGACGGTCTGAAATTGCCGATGAGTATCAAAAGCCACCCATGGTGGCTCTCTCGAACCCCAACACTGCACTCAAGCCAGATACGATTTGACCACGCCAGTATGTGCTTCGCGCGTTGAATACGATCTTTTGCAAAGCCACCATCGTGCCCGAGTTGCGTTATAGCCAGTACGGAGACGATTTAGAGGTGATTAAGGATACTCATCATTTATGTGCTGGAGAAGGGACGCCTTCTCCGAGCCGTCCAGATAGACCTAGGCAAGGATCCCGTAGAGGTGGTAGCGGCTTGAGAGAGTGTACAGAGGAAGCGACGCGTACCTCGTACCGACTGTAAGTCGAGTTTCATTAAAAATCGTTTTCCTCGATAAGATCGCCGAGGACGAGTGTTTTCTGCCACAAGATACTCGTCTCTTTCTTAATCGAGTGCGTACGTAAATATTCTCCGCTGTCTTGCATGCGACCGAAGTAGGCGGATTATTATATATTTTATTTGAAGCAATATACGAGTCTTCGATTCATTTATACTAACTAATTTCGCTGTAGTCAATTCTCCTGTATTTCGTACTTCGTCCTTCTTATATTCGAATCGGTAGGTTATTTTATGCACGGAAAGTGTGTTTTGTTAATAGAGCAACGCGGATTACCGAGAATTAGATCACCGGGTAGCATTTTTGCAAGGTTTACAGGTAAGGCTCGGTGTCGCGGCGACATTCCGTGGTCGTCGCGCTAAGACCAATTTGCCCCGTTATAGTATGTTTTACAAAACTCTGTTATTATTATCGGAAGATTACAGGAAGTTGATTAAAAATAATTTTAACTATTATTACATATTAAAAAAATATTATAAAATAAATTTCTATGACTCAAGTTGGAAAATAAATCAAGCTTTAAAATTTTAAATTAATATTTATGTAGTTTACAGATTTTAGTTTTAAATCTTTACTTAATTAAGAAATGGAATTCCAATTATTATTATTTGAGGCCATAGTTGTCTTTGTTTAATATAACGTTTTAAGCAGTACGCATTATAGGGTAATAGGACGATAAATGAACTATATTCAAAATTTTATGATATTGTTAATTACACTGACATTTAGTAGTTCATCGATTATCTATGATAGGACGGGACGGCAAGTTTTTCCGTAAAAAAAATTGCGTTCTACATAATAGAATTTGCTCCTGTTTTTTTTTAAATGTATGTAAATCAACAAAATTTAAATCCCATATATACTCGTATATAATCGTCCTAGACATAGATTTTTAATGAAATAAGGATAGCAACACATTTACTAAATTACTAAGTAGAGTAGATTGTACATCTGCTCGTTGCTTCCATAAATAAACGAAAAAGTTTTCATGATGCGAAACAATCGTGTTAAATTACATAATAATTTTAGACAAACATGATATTACCACATATTATGGGCACATGAGTCATGTGATAATGTCATGTAAGAACATCGTGCCATTCTATTACATTGTAAGGGCCGAATTTGACTTATTCGGGCCGCTTGGGTTCATACAAATAATTATTTTTATTTGAGAAGCTATCTTTGATCGGGATCTTTAATTGCAAAATTAAAATTATAAATAAGTGAATTTAAAAGAGAAGTTGTTCCAATGGCTCTTATTCTGGTCCTCTAATGCTTCTTACCTCTTTCTATATACTCTAAGTCCGTGAAGGTGGACTTTACCTATATTGATGGACGATTTATTAATTCTGCGGACAAGTGTACTGGAAATGCGGACGCGAGCGAAATCGAGTATGTCCGCGCTCGCTACTACGTAAGACCAACGTTGGCTGTTTGTCCGCGGACAAAGGCTGGTATATGCGGACGCGAGAGTGTCCGCGTGCGCTGCTTCGTATGTGACCAACGTTGGCTTGTAGTCTGCGGACACGATGTCGGAACTGCGGATACTCCGCTGATGGCTGTTGGGCGTTTCGTCAGAGTCCGCGGACGTCTTACCTGCTCGCACCTTGTCTTTAACTTTTAAGGGCTTGTTAGTAGGTAAAGGAGCATCTGTTAGTAAATAATTAGTTCGTCTTTATTTCATTTTTAATCTTTGTTATAATCTTTTTTTTATTGGGCGTCCAGGCAGAATCTTCGGGTTTTACAAAAGGGCTCGTTTCAATTCATAGATGTTTCATTCTAGCCTAAGTTCGTATCTACATTCATTCACGCGTTCTTAAAATGTGTTATATCTAACTTACTTTTACACACGCGCCGTTGATTGAAGTTTCCTTCTTTCCCTAGCGAGTGCTTATAACTTATGGTACACGAGCTTGTCGTGGCAAGGGTTTTTACTTAATTAAGCTGCGGCTTCACCCACTCACGCCAGATATGATTGGCGGTCCTTCTGTCGCAGTGTACTTCAGTCGTGATGTACCTTCCACCGGAGCAAATATGCCAGCTTGCCTGCAGAGTTCGGTAGATTTCTAGGCCCCCGATAGCGTACAGGTAGTACCTTGACACCCTCTTACGGTCTCGTGTAAATTCTTCTGAAGTAACTCCAAGTAGTCGGTTAGTCTTCAGCGGCAAGTCGTGGTGACGAGGTTAGACGCACACCGGTACCTGGTCTGGTCGTAAAAGGCGCTGCGCTGATGGAGTCGAGGGTTTATAAAGACTCGACCTCCGATCAGACAGTAGCTTAACAATTTAATTGTGGGGATACCCGCAGCCAATCAACACTCGCCACCGAAAGAAGAATTACAAAAGTATAAACGCGGCGACACATATGAAAATGCTGAGCTGATCTTAAAACGCCCGAAACCCGGTCATACCATTGCTCAACCAGCACACGAGGCTGGTATATTGCAATATAACCACCGTCAGCGTACTCACACACACCCACACAAGTCGTACGTTACACATGTCGAAATCAATGATTAATCAATCAATCGCGGGACCTTACAACATGTACCATAGAGTTAAATTGAAACTTTGAATAATAACATATTGGCGCTACGTTCTGCGCATGTTTGTGACGCCATCACGCAACGCTCAATTTACCGGAATAATGGTAGCCTAATCTCCCATGGTAAATACGGCGTCATCGTGATCGGTCACCAAACGTCAGCTAGAATGCGCAGAACGACGCAATTATTTAAAGTTTTAATTGTACCCAACTGTACCTTTTCACAGGCTATCCACCTTTTCACATGCTGCAATTTGGTCAAGTATTTACATAAATATATATATATTTATAATCCTCCCCCTTTAAAAAGCTTACTTAATTATTTCAAATCGATTGCTTTTTATAAAAGAACTTGCTAATTTATTTATTGATACCATAACTTTCTTTTGTTGAAATTACAATTGAAATTTATGTAAAACCGAAGGTATAGGAGAAGTAACATTAAAGAAATGGTAGTCTGATCAACAGTCCCTTAACGTGAAGATGTTTACGCGTTAATATTTTCATAGACAGATTTGAATTTTTACGATATCAGGGTTGGAAATCGAGAGTTCGAAAATGAATTTGATTAAAACAATGAAATAACCGTATAGATAGAATAAACTCTTGGATTTTTTGTGACATTAAGGTTATCAAAAGTTATAAAATTAATCTTTAATTCTTACAGGAAGAAACGACCTTATACTTGCCAACTTTTTACCTTTAAAAGGTTTATTTGGGGGGGGGGGGTGCGGGAAGATTTCAATACTTTTAATTAAATAAGTTATAAAAAATTAATGTACATATGCTTACCCTGTTGAAAATAATCAGGTGGTATTACCATTTGGTTATACCATATGGTAAAACCATCTGGTAATTGCAATATTACCATATAGCAAAACCATGCGGTAAAACCATGTAAACTGTACATGGTTATTTTCAACAGGGTTTGCACACAGATTTTCCCTGTACACAGTGGATTAGTATTAAGTTGGTTATCAATATTGAGATAAAAATGAAAAAAAAAGAATTTTTCAAATTTAAAAAATATTTACTTCATAGCGGTCACCCATCCGAGTAGGAACCTTGCCTAATGCTGCTTAACTTTCATGATAGAAAGTCCATGGTGCAATGTGTTTGGCCAGAATATTATTAGTAAACTATAATACTATTAGTAAACTCAAATATTAAATTCTAAGAGCTTCGTTTTGCTGAATCAGGTATTTTTGCGTATTGTTCTATAACGGTCGCATATATAATACGCACGTTATCGCCTCTCCGGGCGTATGCCGTATTACTTGTACTAATACATTTCTTGTTCTATCGAACACCAGCGGACACTACTCTACGAGAGAGACAGAGAGAGCGAGAGAGTGCCTATATTAGGCCGATATTTAGAGAGAGAGAGAGCACGCGTATTCCCGCCCGCGACGTTGCCGGTCCATCGATTACGCGTTGCCAAAATATGACAACGCCGTGTCAAGGACTGGAGCGTCCTCCGGTATCGCGCGCGTACAATTATTTAGTATTGCGGTAGCGTCCGAACGATCCCCAACGATTCTTCGCGCCGGTTATTTACCTTATACTTATGTGCCACATTCGTGCGACCGCTTGCGACTTCCCTCGTCCTATTCGCTCGCCCGGAGTTCGCCCCCCCCCCCTGCGGGCGACTAAACTCCGACTTGGCCAGAACGACTGCAGCGTCCGAGAGCTCCGAGATTGCGACAACGTCCCGGCACCGACGTGCCACCTTGTAAGTACGAGCTCTCTATCACTCTCGGTATTCGGGCGATTGAGCCCCATCTCTCTCTCTCTCTCTCTCTCTCTCTCTCTCTCTCTCTCTCGCGTAGTGTGCTTGTTCATACAATATATTTTCACTAGTTCACTTTTAATTCACGGATATCTCATTATTTCGATACCTCGTCCTCTGCCGCCTTCGCGACCTCGTACACTCGTACGAGCCACACGAGTCGGCCGTGCCGTGCTTCGCACGCCCGACGACAACGAGACACTTATTAATAAACGTGGATTCATTCCACGGTTGTACACGACCGATTATTTTGGAGAACGATAATCGTGCTGTTACAAATGGCGCCCTAACGTTTTATGTGGCTTAGTTCTGCATCGCGCCTATACGCTCCGCAATACTCATATTAGTTCTCGTTGTAGCAGTAAATACGGGCGAGAAATATTACATAGTATGAAAATATAATTCTCGAACGAGCAGCCAACAAAAATATATTTCGCAGTCGAACGCAAAATTCGTCGAGAGAGCGTCGCAACACATTAGCGTGTTTATTTACATCGAGCGCCAAGTCGAGAGCTCGAGGCACGCGCCGCTCTCACGCACACGAACAGCAGTGTATAGCATACGAATCGAATAGCCCTGGAGTACAGTTACTCGGAGATCTATTCGAACGATTTTCGCTCGACGCGTTTCAGGTAGCCCGTCTGTAGGCAAGCGAAGGCCGATCGGCCGCGCGGTAGAGACACTGCCGCTGCGTACTATACGTATGTTTACGTCGCGCGCGCCGAGCCATAGCTCGACTGTATAGTGTCGCCCGCCCGCGCAGGTATAGGGATCTTCGCCTGTGTCTGAGAGAGACAGTAAGCACAACAAACGCATGCCTAGTACTACGGCCGTGCGAGTCTCACAGCTTTACTTTCGTACGCATATTCTTAGAATTTGCCGACTGACTCTCTCAATACACTATAGCCGTACAATTTATTGCGTACTATATTATCTAATATTGTATTAAAAATTATTTTTCATACATGATTTTCGATATTTACGTTATTTCGTAAATTATTTTGTCTCTGTTGTATCTGTATTCGAAAATTATTCTTACGCATCGATTTTTAAATTCGGGGCGTATAATTTTTCGAATTACGCAGTTTTAATTCCGTTTTCAATTTTGTCCCTTCTTTCCGTGTTGTTATTTACGTTGTCTAACGATTAGTGGTAAACTCGTTTTTTCCCGTGTTTAACATCTCTGCATAACAAATCGTACATGAAATACAAAATTTTTTTTTTTACGTTCTTGTATACTGAATGTATAATTTCTCAGCTGTAGACATGTCGCTATCCGAGTCTTTTACTCCGGGTCATATGATTAGTAATCAGTTGCTACAATATTTAGATAAATTGACGGCGTCTGAACTATCATTCGCATTAGATAAAATCGGTCTAATAGACAGCGGTATCGTAAATGATAATAAATTACGCTTGTATAAATGACTCGTGGGAGAATATAGCGCGGAGGATTTCGAACAATCTGTAATTCGGGTAGAAGCAAAAATATTACGTCGACTGCGCACGTCACAACGCGACAGATATATCGTAGAATCATTGCCCGCGGACCTCAGCACTTTCATACGACACAGCAACAACTCAGATATGGTACATATTTTAGATGGTAGAGGTACCCCAGTTAATCTACCATCGACAAGCTGCAGCGAAGTTATTAATGTAACGACAAATAATTTTGTACGACAAAAACCTCACTTGGACAATCGTACGGAAATTCGTATATGAATAATCACGAACTTAGACCGACGACAGCTGACGAAGATCAAGACTCAGACGATCAAAGCCAACATAGCTCGCATAATTCCGAGCGTAGAGCATTAGTGGATCTGAACAAAAACTCAGAAGCGTATCCGGACACACGAAACAGCAAGTTTGTGACTTCACTCAACGGCTGTATATATGTCGTGCCGAATCCAATTGCAGATTATATTAATCATTATAAAGAGATGGCTAAGATGAAGGAAAAAACGCTGATGCACACATTAAAGGTATACGAGCAGTCGCTTACGAAAATCTTAGAACTTCAAGCGACTGTGCAGAAGCACGAGCAAAAATTTAAAAAAGCTCACAACTTTATGCAAAGCGTGATGGAAGAAAACGCTCGACTGTAGGACTTGTTGTCTAAAGAGAAACAATTCTCACAACAGCCGAACCCTCAATCGGCTAACTCCAATCGTCATGTCAACTTTAATGACACATACTCAAAAAGGTTCTTTACGTCAGAAGCCGTGCCCTCGCAAAACTCGTGCGAACCGTCAATCCCATACAGGGTTCAGTCAACGTCATTCCAACGTTCGTCAACACCGGCGGGTAATTACTCGAATTATTTCCGACCAATTAACCTAACAGTTGGCCCTACGTCGAATGACAACACGCAACACATACCACCGATGAACGTGGAAGCTCAGCCGTTTACAGAGCGGACACAAGAAAATCATCGGACGACATCGGAATGGCAACATCAGCAGGGGACACCAAACCCCTATCAGGACAATAGATGTGTCTGGGAAGGGGGGCGGGGTCAGCCGAACTATTCAAGTCGCCTGAGTCCAGAGAAGGTGATGGATATCGGAAATAAAGTTCGGAGGTGGAAAGCGAAATTCGCCGGTAACCCGAATGAAGAATTTATTAAAGAGGTTGAAGATGCTCTCAGACTGGCTCACCCACGTCTGCTAGATGAAGAGGTGCTAGACGGACTCTCGCAGCTATTGTCCGGCGGAGCCTTGAAATGCGCTCGCGTTGAACGGCCGAAGTGGGTAACCTGGGCGGACTTCTGTAAAGACGCCAGACTCACTTACGGCATGCCCGACGAAGCGCGGCCGAGCGTATTAATCCAAGCAAGCAGGAGAACGCAAGGCCCTAACGAGAGCGTAAGTGACTATTACGTCAACATAGTCACCCTCTTCGATCGTATGCGAGCTGACACACCACTTGATCAGAAGCTCGATATTCTATATCTCAACATGGCTCCGGCCTTAAGATTCATCTTCGGGAGAAACAAGGTAACGACTTTGGATGAATTCTGGCAGAAAGCCCTCGCGGCCGAGCGTCGAACTACCACGAACCCCGGCCTCGCGATAATTCCGACCGCAGACCAGGCTACACCCGAAAAGGCGAAGGGCAAGAGTCTGCCGAAAATCGCAATAATCAGTTCCTGCGAGCCAACTGATCCATCATCACCAAATTGGAGAAGAAACAAACAGATTCCGATTCGAACAAATCGAAGAAGAGACGGAAGAAATCTCCAAAACCTGGAGAGAAAAAGAGCTCCAAAGAAAAGAAAGATGATCAAGCGAAACCGGTTGAAAACAAGAAGCCGAGCGATGGTGGCGATTCGAAGACTCAGAAGAAGAAAGATCTCGTCTGTTACAGCTGCCAGAAGCCAGGCTACACGAAGCGCACCTGCCCTGACTGTAAGGGAAAAGCCAACGGGGAAAAGTAGCGGAGGTTCCTACTGACCCCATAACGCCTCGGACCTCAAATATTATTCAACCAGAACCGACTGTCGCCGCGCAGTGTGCAGCGACCTGTAGCAACGGTGTACTGTCAGATCAGCGATGGTGGCTGCAAGTATATGTAGGAGAGTTTCGGATCAAGGCCCTTTACGATCCTGGAGCAACCCAAACTTGCATCGGCACGATGTTTGTACAGTTGGCCAACGCATGCAATGCTACTGTTCAAACCTGCGATGGACTCGTCGCCTTTACGGCAGACGGCAGCACTTCCATGGTTTCCGGAATGGTTGAACTCCCCTTCACGATTGGTGGACAGACTCGTACGCTGACTGCCTTGATCGTTCCAGATCTTCGCGAAGGATGCAATCTCGGTGCAGATTTTGTATTACAATTTGATGCGAGATTGAACCCGCGCGACCGTACGTTAACAGTCGAGAATTCGACCGAAGTCATTCGCGCGGATGGAGCTGATGTGAGTGAGACTGGTCACCCGAGCCTGGCATCCATTGGATTGCAAGAATTGACTGATGTCCAACAAGCGGCATTAGAAGAGTTGCTCGACCGTCTGATACCAAAGTACACGGGACCACTCGGCTTCACCAACCTGGTAGAATTTGAATTGGAGGTCGAGCCATGCCGCCCAATTAAGCAAAAATACTACCCGGTTTCTCCTAAGCTCGAAGAAATGATGCTTACGCAGGTAAAGGCTAAGCTAGCAGCCGACATTCTTGAGCCTTCGGATAGTGACTGGTCTAGTCCAGCCCTAATGGTTAGGAAGGGCACTGGCGACGATCGTCGCATGTGTATTGACTTCCGAAAGTTAAATAAATTAACGAAAGTCAGTGCTTACCTTCTTCCGTATATGAATACGATTCTGAGCAAGCTGCAATGCGCTCGATATATTTCCACTATCGATCTCAGCGACGCTTACCATCAGATCAAGATTAAGAAGGAAAGTCGACCGTACACGGCCTTCACCGTTCCAGGTATGGGTCTCTACCAATGGAAACGCCTTCCGTTTGGATTGGCAGGAGCTCCAGCCTGTTTCCAGAAAATGATTGATTCTCTGATTACACCTGATTTAGAGCCAAATTGTTATAGTTATTTAGATGATATTATTGACTGTACGGAAACGTTCGACGATCATTTGAAATTCCTAGAAATTGTACTCACCAAGCTCGTGGAAGTTAACCTGACGATCAACCGCAAGCAAAGTCACTTCTGTCAGAGTGAGGCGAAGTATCTAGAGGTACTTGTTAACAAGGACGGATTTCGTCCAGACCCCGAGAAGATCGCCCCGATCGTCGATTCCCCAGTACCGAAGAATGTCACTCAGGTACGGAGATTCATGGGTATGGCTGTATGGTATCTGAAATTTCTGAAGAATTTCGCTGATATCACCAGACCGCTTTTCGATTTAACCAAAGCCAAAGCGAAAGAGAACTTCGTCTGGGGCGATCACATCGGCGCCTGTTCTACACCGCCCGGATTTCTCTCTTCCTTTCTGGATCCAGTGCGATGCATCCGGCACAGGTCTTGGGAGTGTGTTAACTCAGACCATCGACGGCAAAGAACGAGTTATAGAGTTTGCCAGTCGAACGATGACGTCCGCCGAACGAAATTACTCGGCCACTGAACGCGAGTGCCTCGCAGTACTCTGGGCAATCCGGAAATTTCGCCCGTATGTAGAAGGATACCAATTTCTTTTCATCATTGATCATAGTAGTCTCAAGTGGCTCAGTAACTTGCGTAACCCTACGGGTAGATTAGCAAGGTGGGCACTTGAATTACAAGAATACGACTACACCATTGAACATAGAGCAGGATCGTCTCACCTAGTTCCAGACGCCTTGTCACGGATGCACGAGGAACACGATGACTTAGAAGAAAATCGCCCGACTCTGGCTAGTATCAATCCAGAGGACGAGATAACTGATGACTGGTATCTGACGCGACGACGAGAGGTAGCTGAAAAACCACTCGAAAATCAGGGTTGGAAAATCGTCGGCAGCAAGTTGTTCTCATATCGGCCGAATGCATTCATCGAAGGAGTCATGGAAGATGAGAACGCCTGGAAACTAGTGCTTCTACAGGAAAAACGTGAGCAAGCTTTGATCGAATGTCACGACTAGCCAACAGCCGGCCACTTTGGCCGTAAGAAGATTCAGCAACGAGTAGCCTTATTATACTATTGGCCGTCGTTAAACGAAGATGTGAAGAACTACGTTCGAACTTGCGCCACCTTCCAACAATGTAAACCTGAGCAGCGTAAACCTGCTGGACAAATGGGCGATCGCAATTTCTCTCGACCGTGGGAAACGGTAGCTGGAGATGTTATGGGACCGCTGCCGAAATCGACCCATGGCTTTGAATATTTACTGGTATTTCAAGACATGTTAATCGGATGGATCGAGTGTATCCCCATTCGAAATGCGAATGCTCAAACTATCATAAAACACTTGAGCGAACAAATCTTTTTAGGGTTTGGTACTCCGAAGGTATTCTTCTCGGACAATGGTACTGATTTCCGCAATAAAGCAATGGATAAATTTCTCCAAGAGAGAGGCGTACACCATACGTACGCACCTCCGTACCATCCTCAGCCGAATACGGTCGAGCGAGCCGAACGTACAATTAAAACGTTGATTCGCAAATTTTTAGATGGTCATCAAAAAAACTGGGATGAACACATTGCTGAGTTCGCCTGCAGTATGAACACCGCGGTCCAGGAGTCTCTACAGACCTCGCCAGCCATGTTGAATTTTGGCCGTCAGCCTAAGCCACCTTTGACGTTGCTTTGCCGAGAAGAGATTGCAGCAACATCTGAAGAAGCGAAAATAGCTGTCGAAGACTGGAAGAGAAGAATGGAGGATTTAGAAGTTTTGCAGCGAAGTGTTGCAGCGAAACTCGCTCCGCCTTACATCGGCCCCTTCAAAATCAACCGCATTGTGAGTCCGAATATCTATGAACTTGTCGATTTAGATGGTAAAGTACTGGGTCCAACAGATGTGGGAGATCTCAAGGTCTTCCAAGAGAGAACGACCGTCAACTCATCTGCAGATGAAGAAGACGCTCGAACCCCGTCTGGGGAAGAAGAAGATGTCAAAGAAGATCCTCGATCGGAAGACAAAGAAGACGCGCCGTTGAAAAATAGTAACCTGCGTAATAGCGAAAATCTGCCGGCAGACATAGTACCGACGCGAACCGCGAGCGTAGGCGAGAGCAAGGCCAAGCGAGGTCGACCGAAAGGCTCGAAAAACAAAACTCGTGCGGAACCCATAACCCTCTCCCCGCGGAGAACGCGCGCATAAAAGGCCGCAGCGTAGGGTATCGGCAGATATGCCCGTCATTCTTTACTTCCTACCTTGACATTTTCTTTTCCTATCCCCCATACCAATCCATTATATTTTTTTTGTTTTCCTCCTTATTCTCTACCTCGTTAGGCATATGACTGCCAAATTTTTTTTTCTCTCCTTTCTTCCTGGTTAAATAAAGGCACTGACGCCAGAGTTTGGCTATTCTTTTACATCTTTCGACCGAAATGGCCTCCGGCCGAAAACATGTAAAGAAAGAGAAATGGGAGTAACCCCTTTTTGTTTTATTAATTTCTTAGTTATAATATTATTATTATTGAATTTTTTTTTGGTCTCTTCCTTCAATTTATTTAAATTGTTTCTTTAATTTGTAGCCGTACAGTTTGGTATTGACAGTAGTACTCCCTTATCGCCCGGATATGCGTAGTGAGCGCGAACTGGTACGCCGGGACGGGTACTCAGCGTCTGGAGGGGGGTGTTATAACGGTCGCATATATAATACGCACGTTATCGCCTCTCCGGACAGAGAGGACAGAGAGAGCGAGAGAGTGCCTATATTAGGCTGATATTTAGAGAGAGAGAGAGAGAGAGCACGCGTATTCTCGCCCGCGACGTTGCCGGTCCATCGATTACGCGTTGCCAAAATATGACAACGCCGTGTCAAGGACCGGAACGTCCTCCGGTATCGCGCGCGTACAATTATTTAGTATTGCTGTAGCGTCCGAACGATCCCCAACGATTCTTCGCGCCGGTTATTTACCTTATACTTATGTGCCACATCCGTGCGACCACTTGCGACTTCCCTCATCCTATCCGACCGCCCAGAGTTCGCCCCCCCCCCTGCGAGCGACTACACTCCGACTTGGCCAGGACGACTGCAGCGTCCGAGAGCTCCGAGATTGCGACAACCTCCTGGCACCGACGTGCGACCTTGTAAGTACGAGCTCTCTATCACTCTCGGTATTCGGGCGATTGAGCCCCATCTCTGTCTCTCGCGTAGTGTGCGGTGTCGCACGACCGCTCGTAAGATCGAGCTCTGTGTGCTCTTGTTCATACAATATATTTTCACTAGTTCTCTTTTAATTCACGGATATCTCGATTATTTTGATACCTCGTCCCCTGCCACCTTCGCGACCTCGTACACTCGTACGAGCCACACGAGTCGGCCGAGCCGTGCTTCGCACGGCCGACGACAACGGGACACTTATTAATAAACGTGGATTCATTCCATGGTTGTGCACGACCGATTATTTTGGAGAACGATAATCGTGCCGTTACAGTTCATGCTAAATATTTTAAAATTAGTTTCATAAAATATTTGACGAAAAAATTTATTTTTTTGAATCTATTCAAGGCAAGGGAATTTTTTGAATTTTTCAATATTAATAGCATTATCGAACTACAAATAAAATATATTAACGGACATAAATTTAAAAGTATTAAAGTAAAACTATTATTTATGGAAAATAAATAATTAATGCTAGTAGTTTTAGCTATTAGCATACGCTTATCAAAATAACATACAGATTTTTATGCAAAGATCTCTGCAGAATTCTCTGCAGGGCGCTACAAGGCAATCTATAGGGTTCTCTGTAGGAGGTCCAAATTCTCTGCAGAAGCAATTACAATGCAGAAATCTCTGCAGTAATCTGTGCAGTAAGCGCTGCAGAGAATTCTACATAAGTCACTGCAGCAGCATTGACATTGTTCATCTATAGAGAATTTGGACCTCCTGCGGGGAATCCTGTAGATTGTTCTGCAGAGCTCTGTAGAGAAGGATGCAGAGATCTCTGCATAAATATCTGCACATTATTTTGATAAGGGTCGTTTTCTTTAGATTAATGCTAGTAATTTTTTAACATTAATAGCGTTATCGAAGTAAAAATAAAATATATTTACGGACTGGTAATAAATTTAATAGTGTTAAAGTAAAACTATAATTTATCAAAAATAAATAATTAATGCTAATAGTTTTAAAAAAGTTAAAAAAATTCCCTTGCCTTGAATAGACTCAAAAAATTAATTTCGTCGTCAAATATTTTATGAAACTAATTTCAAAATATTTAGCATGAACAATACGCAAAAATACCTGATTCAGCAAAACGAAGCTCTTAGAATTTAACATTTGAGTTTACTAATAGTGTGATGTGTTCTGGCCAAATACCTCGCACTATGGACTTTCTATCATGAAAGTTAAGCTGCATTAAGCAAGGTTCCTACTTGGATGGGTGACCGCTATGAAGTAAGTATTTTTTAAATTTGAAAGATTCTTTTATTTCATTTTTGTCTCAATGTTGATAAGCAACTTAATACTAATCCACTGTATACAGGCGAAATCAGTGTGCAAAGCTTGTTGAAAATAACCATGTACAGTTTACATGGTTTTACCAAACGGTTTTGCCATATGGTAATCCGAGACAAAAAACTATCTGGTAATATTACGATTACCAGATGGTTTTACCATATGGTATAACCAAATGGTAAAACCACCTGGTTATTTTCAACAGGGATATGTATTATTACAATAATAATTATTTTTTCGATACGTCAGTAGAGCAAATAGTTATTTTTGGATCATTATTATTCAAAAAAGAAATATCTAACGCGTAGAATGAGTTTTAGCTTATAAACTAGCAGAAACCGACAGTAGACTAATACTAAATAAAAGGTGAAGACTTCTCGGAAAGCAGGTAGAAAGAGGGGGTAGAAAGCACAGCAGCGAGTATCTTCTCTCCGCGCTGCTCCGAGAGGGTTCCGAGATTTTCGTGCACTCGGCCCTCGGTCAGCTACCTGAATCTCCTTCGAGCTAATCCGTTTTATTGCGGTCTTATTGTTGTTATCTTCAAAAATAAAATTTTTAAATAAACAATTTTTATACATTTAATAATAGTATAATAAAACGGCATTTTTTTAAATAACGAGAAATTTTGAACAAAAAAAAATCGGTTAATATTAACTAACATTATTCAAAATTTTTTTAGATTTTCTGACTATTTCTATTGCTATTATTAACATAATAATATAACGTTAAATTAAGTAATGTTATAAGTATTATAGAATACGTGATTTTTTTTCTATGTTTTTTTTGTTTATTTCTTTATCCAAAGAGTGGAAGAAATGTTTAATGCACCTTGGCAGGAATTGTGCGAAATTCCCCGTGCGTGGGACTCTCCTCGCAAAAGATAGGCATATTTACTAAAACTTCCACTCTTATAGGACCGCAACACTTTTTTACTATGTAATAAAACTACTTTTCTTTGCAAATTTCTTATTTACAAATTTTCAAATTAGAGATAACTAATATTAGCTAGCATTGTACAAGTAATATAATTATTGTTACATTTTAGCGGTTTTATATTTATATTTACTTATAATTAAGTACTTATTATTTCTAACAATAAAGGAAACATTGAAAAATAATATAATGTTAAAATAATGTATAATATAATGCTACTTAATTTAACGTTACGTTATTATATAAATACTAGCCCGTACGAAAATCTCTCGGAAAATCTATAAAACTTTTTAATAAATTTAGTCAAAATTTTTTGCATTCAAAATAACTTGTTATTAAATAAATGCCGTTTTATTATACAGTTATTAAATATATTAAAATTGCTGATTTAAAAATTTTATTTTTGAAAGATGACAACAATAAAACTGCAATAAAATGGATAGCTCGAAGGAGTTTCAGGTAGCTGAAGGGCATGTGGATAAGCTACGTTACAGATTCTCTTATTATCTGCATCATAGTGACCGTCTTCTGTAATTTTATATCCTATTCCAGGTGGGCCTCGAGAGCCTTCCTTTTTTTTGTTCAATTTTCGACCAAACACGTCGACACTCATTTCAATACTGATGATAATTATAAAAGTGTTCTCTTAATATACATAACCAGCTTCTCGGAGTTCTTCTATGATAGAATGAATTTCATTGACGTGATTAAGATTACCAGCTGCTTGTTCTGCAATGAGTAATCTTAATCGATCAACAAGCTCGTTCGGATCATCCCAGTACACATAGTCAAATGCTGTTTTCTTTCTAGCTATTTTGTATCTACGCAAAAGACCGTTTCCACCAATAGATTTTCGCTTCTTAGTACCACTGGGAATAGGAGATAAATAGGGTTTAATGAAAGTCTTAAATTTATTCAAATTCGAATAGCGATATTTTTCATTCGAGTCAAATATTATTTTATGAACGTTAGTACCATTAATAATTTTCATATAATTATCTTGATCCAATGAGCTAATTAATTTAGTATTAGGTTCTTTCTGAAAGAGAAGCTCCATTAATCCGAGTGTCTTTACATACGATTTATTGTTCACTGTCACACTTTCATTTTTAAAATAAATAGAAGAGTCACCAATCACATACTTATTTTGTTTTAAGCAAACCCCAAATGTTTTATCTAAATTGTTACTTTTCTTTGGATTATCATGTAATTGTCGAATATAGGCTCCTACAATAGAATCATTGAACAGCAAATTAGATGTATTTGAAGATTTATCTGTGTCAGTTATTTCGAAGGATTTATCAGTACTATCGTTATGCTGCGAATCATCTTCATCAATATCACTAACAGCAGACTCAAATGAAGTATCAATCGGTTGTATTGTCTCATCGAATTCATTGTCGCAGTGCTATTAAAATAGATTTTTCTATTGTTCTATTAGAATTGAAATAGGCCTCTGGCTTTATTCTCTGTATCAAACGTAATTCTGTTTTCTCTTTTCAATGGTACTGTAGAAGTAATAGCATTGGCAACACCACCCTCATCAGTCACCCTTACGAGTTTGCTCAATGGATCAACTATTGGCTTAAAAGTTTCATTTAAAGTCTTTTCTAAACTAGCTTGTCCTTTCTTTAATAACTGATGCTTACGTCTAATTGCATCACGAGCTTGAGTTAAATGCTGAAGCACAATTTTCTCCTGATCAAAGTCTGCCATGTTAACACTTGTGTTATCTAAGAAGGAATAATCTCTATCCATTTACTTTATGATATTTATAGCAAATGAATGAAATCCCTTGCGATATCTACCATTATTTATTGGTCTATCTCTATCAATAACCAAAAAACCATCATTATCGTCACACCAACATTTTGAACAAATTTCTTTAAACTTCTCAAAAGGCATATCCGAATTGACGTGATCATTATAGATATGTTTAATGTTAACATCATCTTGTCGGAATAGAACTAATAAATTTACATTATATCTAATGAGATGTTTTGGAATGCGAGCATATGATTGACAAAGATAAAAACTATCTACTGTTTTATGTCTACCCATACAAAAGAATGCTCTTACGTTATCTTGCTTTTCAGTGGCTATATCATCAAAAATCATAATAGAGTTTGGTAGCGTTTTATCTGGAGAGACAACTGACTCGTGCTCACTAAAAGCGAAGTACTGTACACCTTCAATAGGCTCTAATAAATCCTTCAGAAATTTTTACACGTATATATTTTCAAATCTGAGTCTATTAGGATGTGTAATTAATGTTAGTAAACAGTTAGTTTTTCCACAGTTGCTTGGTCCACAGAACACTGCACGTATAGTATTAGGTAGTAGCTCACCATGTCTTTTTTCATGTTTTTCCGTCTCTACAACTCCATCGAAATTTATGACTTGAAGCTTAAGCGGCTGCTCTTTGAAATTCATGATGTTTGTCGGTCCCCGAACCATCAACGAATAAACTCTTAACGTATATAAAGGGTGCTTATATATTTCAAACTTCATTAGCACATTGTCTCTCAAAGGTGAATGATGATATCTCATCGACGACAAAAGATAAAGAAAGGTTGCGGTCTAGTAAATAAAATCATTAATAGTTTACCGTTTGAAGCTCATTTGCCGGGCTATCGGTATTGTGGGCCAGGTACTAAATTGAATAAACGATTGGCTCAGGGTGATCCTGGTATAAATCAACTAGACGCAGCTTGTAAAGACCACGACATTGTTTATTCTCAGAATCAAGAAAATATTGCAGAAAGAAACGAGGCTGATAAAATTTTAGCTGAAAAAGCTTGGAACAGAGTGCGAGCTAAAGACAGTTCTTTTGGTGAAAAAGCAGCAGCTTTTGCTGTAGCTAATATTATGAATCTTAAAAGAAAATTTGGTATGGGCATCAAAATAACGTCAACGTATAGGAAGAAACAGAAAACAAAGGAAAAACATGGGAAAGGATTAAACAAGCGGAAGAAATGTAGAAAAAGTAAAAAACCAATACTTAAAATGAAGAAAATTATTGAAGCTACGTCGAAAAGAACAACACCTAGCAATAGATTACTCGTAGTCATTCGATCGGCTTTAAAAGGAGCTAAGGAAGCGGTTAAAAAAGTAGGTGGGAAACGTAAAATAAATATACCTCGTATTCTACCACTTCCAGCCAAAATAGGTGGAATTCTTCCATTATTTGCTGGCTTGAGTGCAACTGGAGCTTTAGCTAGTGGTGCTGCATCAATAGCTACAGCAGTAAATAGTGCTAAGAAGGTTCAAAATGAGTTAAAAGAGTCTCAGAGACATAAAGCTGGATCGCAAAGGTAATGGTCTTCACCTTAAGCCTTATGTTAATGGACAAGGTTTAAAAAAAAAACTTTAATATAGCTTTACCGAAGCGTGCGTTAACTGATTTAGACATAAAAAAGTATGCAAAATCAATGAGAATTAAAAATTTTTGAGGTGTTTTTATGCGTAACGCTTTACCTCCTAATGTTTCGAACTATCAAGAATCAGCTGTTGTGAATCTAGATGACAAGAATGGACGAGGCACTCATTGGGTAGCCTATAGACAGAGAGGAAATGAGGTTATCTATTTTGATAGTTTTGGAGATCAAGGGGCGCGGTAGCGCCACGATGGCAGGTATAAGTACTTCAGTATGTACGCCGCCGTCGGGCGCTAGCCAGACCCTATTATACTTTAAACTTGCCCTTTTGGAACCTAAGCGTACGATTTTCTTCGTAGTGACCGCTTCGTTTCTTACATTTGAGCACTAAAATGAAAGCTTGGGACGAAAGTAATAAAATCACATCAGGGTCATATTTTGTGAAATTGCTTCTATCGAAAGATATAGTAAAGTGAAAGTTCGGGCTCCTCAATTCTCCGCAAGGGAGAACAATTGCTCGACGGATATCCGGTGACGTAGCATCTACGTAACTAGGCTATAACATATAGATAACTTTAATATGACATACATCTACATAATAATCTGGGCTATACATACAGATAACTTTAGTATACGTTGGTTTTCCTCCGACGATAGACGGTGTTTTCATACAGTGATATTTTCTATCAACGTGAATTTTCTTTTGCTGTTTTTTATTGCTAAATAGTGTTACATAATCACATGAATAAAGATTTTAAAACAGCTGTGCCAAATATCAAGGGACGCGGTACTTTTGTCATTACACGGTTATGGAAAAAATGAATTATGAGAACACAATCGTTAAGAGAACACGCAATCAGATAAGTATTTCGATTCGTATTACATATAAATATATCATATATATATATATATATATATATATATATATATATATATATATATAATTTTACGAACTTGTTCTTTGTTTAAATGTTATTTTATTTTTTCAGATTTTTATAAGTTATTATTTCTCGTGTGAGGTTATATACTTGGAGGGAATATTCGAAAACAAAAAAGTTCCTATGTGTGTCTAATATTCTCTATCGACCTCATTCTTTGTGTTTATTAACAAACTAGGAAAATAGCTTGAATATCTATTAAGTTTAGACCAGCGATTGGAATAGAGCAAGCGTAAGTTTTTTATTTTTGCATTATTTCTTATCGTAATATAATTAGAGTCATTTATAGGCCTTACTAATTCTATTTATTACTAGACTACTAAATAGCTGGCATATCTATGAACTAAGTTTATTTTTGCATTATTTCTCATCGTAATATAATTAGAGTCATTCATAGGCCTTATTGATTCTATTTATTACTTGACTACTAAATAGCTGGCATATCTATGAATTAAGTTTAGACCAGCAATTGGAATAGAGCAGGAGTACGTTTTTTATTTTGACTTTGTATATTTCTTATCCTAATAATTAAAGTTTAATGTTACATGCAAAACATGAATACGTATATCTTAGCATGTTTTTCTTTATGCATAATATAAATTTAAGTCATTAAGTTACTCTTATTTTATAACTTTACGTACAATTAGAAATTAAATAGTATTAAAATTTTTCTTTAAAGATCTCGGAATTTATTTGTTGAAAGAATAATCAAAGACTTGGGTTTAGTACCTTTTACATATCTTTTTATTAATTTTCATTATGATTTTCTTGATTTGCTACCTCAGCCTCTTCTTCAACTTCGTGCGTTGCCACCCTATTTAGCCATTGACACCTGCGGGTCATTTCCTTTAGTTCTACTTTTTTATAAATCGTACATAATATAAAGATTTTTTCAATTTATAACTTCTTTAGTTGATATTAATCATTCATTGTAATTTAGGTATTAAATACCATTTAAAAGTAGTGAAATCTTCCTGCACCCACCCTCCGCCCAAATAAACCTTTTAAAGGTAAAAGGCAAGTATAAGGTCGTTTTTTCCTGTAAGAATTAAAGATTGCTTTTATAACTTTTGATAACCTTAATGCAACAATAATTCTAAGAGTTTGTATCTATACGGTTATTTCATTGTTTTAATCAAAATTAATTTTCGAACTCTCGATAATTCTTATATGGTGAAAATTCTAAGTGCTTTATTCTATAAGAATATTTCATTATGTAAATTAAAGATTCATTTTCAAACTGTGTATAACATTTATGTAACTAAAATTCCATTCCAAGTGCTTTATTATTTACGGTCATTTGATTCAATAAATTAAAGTCAAACTTTCAATGAGAACGCAGACAATTTTCTAGCGGGTTTATTGTGTACGTTTATTAATTTTCTATTTACTAAAGCTCGATTAGAAATCTGGTTAGAATAAATTAATTTAATCATCTCTTCGGGCCACTCGGTATTTATTACATCTTACACTAATTATCACATCGAGCGATAGAGGCAATAGAACAATCTAAAGTGTTTATAATGCAATGATTAAAAAGGTATTTATAAGCAGTTCAACAAATAATTATGTTAGGATGTTTCTCTTCTTTTACCTCGTAAATGAGTGAATTAGAATCACCGAAAGAACACGATGCTTATACATGAAGCTGCATGATCCGAAACGTTCATTTATCTATGAAAATATGAACGCATAAACATTTTTACGTTAAGGGTATGTTGGACAGAATACCATTTCTTTAGTGTTACTTCTTCTATACCTTCAATTTTACATAAATTTCAATTTTAATTTTAACAAAAGAAAGTTATGATATCAATAAATAAACTGGCAAGTTCTTTTATAAAAAGGAATCGATTTGAAATATATAAATAAGCGTTTAAAAGGGGGGAAGGATTATAAATATATATGTATTTAATAAATACTCGACCAAATTGCAGCATGTGAAAAGGTGGATAGCCTGTGAAAATATACAGTCGGATACAATTAAAAGTTTGAGCAATTGCTACTGCTGCCACGTTCTGCGCATTCTAGCTGACGTTTGGTGGTACTTCGGGTAAATTGAGCGTTGCGTGACCGGTCACAAACATGCGCAGAATATAGCGCCAATATGGTATTATTCATAGTTTCAATTGCACCCAACTCTACATGTAATAGAATCGCATGATGTTCTTACATGACATTATCACATGACAAATGTGTCCATAATATGTGGTAATATCATGTTTGTCTAAAATTATTATGTAATTTAACAACATTGTTTCGCATCATGAAAACTTTTGCTTTTATTTATGGAAGCAACGAGCGGATGTACATGCTACTCTACTTAGTAATTCAGTAAATGTTTTGCTATCCTTATTTCATTAAAAATCTATGTTCAGGACGAAAATCTATGTTCAGATTTAATTTCTGTTGATACAAGAAATCGATCCTTCATTAAAAAAAAAACAGGAACAAATTCTATTATGTAGAAAGCAATTTTTTTATGGAAGAACTTGCCGTCCCGTCCTATCATAGATAACGATGGATACCATCTTCAAATTATGCAAGGTTAACCAAAGTAACTTGTTAATAAAACACCGGTAGAAAATCTCTGAATCGATTTTTCATTCGATATGTATTGATTACTGTCCTTAACCAATTTTTGAAGAATTCCAAATTAATCTTGCAAGTATTCTAAGTTAAGTTTTTGGTTCTTTGTGTGTATGTTTTACAAAACTCTGCTATTATTATCATAAGATTACAGGAAGTTGATTAAGGGGACCCAACACGTTTAAAATCTGAAACATAAAATTATAAAAAATTAGTATAAAATTAAATAATATGTTAGACAAACTTTTCATACTTATAGTATGTTCACTTACCTTCAATTTAAGCACTTGACATCCAAGTTTGGACCTACCTATCCGGAGTGGCACTCCGCAGACTGATTTTCACTTTGCGTAAGATTCCAGGTGACCATATCCTTCGATTGAACTCAAATTTTGTGAGTATATTCTATGTAAGTGTAGTTTTCGTATGAACAGAGGGATTTTGATTTGAATACTTAGAAAAATTTTAATTAAAAAAAAAGTTAATTTTTTTATTTTTAATATTTTTTTTGCCACATTTTTATTTATTAAACAAATTTGAAGCTTTTAAATCAAAATCCCTCTGTTCATACGAAAACTATACTTACATAGTGCATACTCAAATAATTTCAGCTCAATCGAAGCATATGGTCACCTGGAATCCTACGCACAGTGAGCTGAAATCATGAAAAACCAAAGTTGGAGAAAATTGACTTTAAAGTTAATTGATGCATATTGTAATATAAGTTAATTTATTGCTTACCAAATCTCTTGGAACTATTTTTCCATCGATCCTTGGTGGTAGACCATCACTTTCAGGATTTATATGGTATACTAAATGTATACCAATGTGTTGAGTACGCCTCTGAGGATCTGTGAACAAAAAATGATAAATTGTGAATTTTAACATTAGATTAATTTATTGTATTTAATACTAAAAAATGCCTGTTTATTCTTACCTAATTATAAGTCTCCAACTTGATTTGATGGAAGAAAAATAGAATTCGAACTTAGCGTCATATCCACTGAAAAAAATGAAATATATTAATATTTCAAAAACCGTAAAAATCAGCTAAATCAATATAGAGAAGAATACTCGTCCTTTTTCGTAGTCCTTGCCAAGCCTTTGCTTTTGACTCCTTAATGGCAAATCCTTATAGCGATAAAAATCCTTTTTTCCTCCACGAGCCATCACCAGAAATGTTTAATCCAAGAGCACCATCTTCATTAGCATCTCTTTCTTCTTGAACTACAGCTCGCATAGACTCCTTAGAAACACTTTCACACACTTCACTGAACTGCTGATTGATGAAATCATAAGCAGACTGAGCTATAGGCTTAGGGCAGTCAATTATGCCACAAAATGTCGAAAGTCCAGCATGTCCAACACCAAGAGCACGAGATGCAACTACAGCCCTTCGGTTCACTTCCCATGCACGATTACTTTCACCCACTTTTTTGCTAGAATTGATGTTGGAGACTTCTCTGCATCGAACACATGTCACTTCAATTTTAAATCCTAATCCAAACATTGTTGATTCAGAAAACTGCACTTCACTATGACACTGTTTGCAGCACAACACATTTTGTAGTTCAGGAAATAGAATATTGATGTCAATAATTTTATTCTTGACTCCGGAGAGGCCTTCTGCTGCTGGAGTTTCAAGTTTTCTTGAAGATGTCGAAGGTCTTGGTTGTTGAGTCTACTGCGTCACTGGGCCTAGTTCCTGTAAATGTTCTTGGTCACCTTTTACTTCTTCCACAGGAGTATTTCCTATCTAAATGAGTGTTAGGCAATCTGCCCTTGTTATCACTCATTGTTATAACTAACTAATCTAAACTAAAAGCTAAATTAACTAAAATTTCTTACAACTACTCCAACCTTTTCACTTTAAAAAATTAAAATATATAGTACATTACATTACAAGGGACGAAGGTTGATGATTCGTCCCGGTGGTGTAATTGCCCCCCGAGGCGAAGCCGAGGGGGGCAAACCACCGGGAAGGATCATCTCCTTGGTCCCGTGTAATGTATACTATTTTTCTTCCGATCGGGTCGAAAATTCGCAAAAATAAGCAAAAATATGCGAATCGTACACGATTCGTCTGCTCCGTAACCGCCATGTTTTTACTTCCCTCCCTGGCCCTGGCTCTCTACATATATAACAGCAGTGTAATATATATAGACTTAAAAAATTGAAGGCGCAATATTCAAAAAAGCGAAGGATTTTTAGCATCCACTAACATTTACGACCCGAGCGAAGCGAGGGTTGTTGGTTAGCGGATGCTGAAAAATCAAGAGCGATAAATAAACCTTATATTTATTAGAAATAAATTTTAAATAATCATGCATGCAAAAATTAACATTTAGAAAAAACTAATTACTTTATTATGCTTTACACTTGAAAATATTACTTTTTATCGTCTATACTTTTATTACAATTACAATAGTAATAATTATTTATAATATTTCCATTAATAACACAATTTTCAAAAAGAACAGTAGAATCTTTGTTTTTAATAGGTACATTAGAATCTGTGTTGAAGATTGGCTGTACAGTATCACTATTTTTAGAAGAGTTAGTAATATCTTGCAACTTGAGCCTCTTTTCGGGTTGAATAAACGACAGTTTCACTGGTGGTTTTTCAGTAAATCGCTTGCGAGAAGTATTTGAATTTTCATTCGCCACCAATGGTATGCGCGTTCCATTTGCATTGCTGAATTCCACTGATTCATCCAGTTGAATGCTTGTCTCGTTGCTGTCAGTCATGTCGTGAGTCATGGGTTCAATAAAATCCTCATAACTTAATTCTAAATCAGTGATTTCCTCAGCTTGTCTCGTGTTATTATCTAAATAAACTTCTTTGCTCGTTGATGCTCTTTGCTCATTCGTAATTCCTTGAAAAATCAAATCTTTGGTCCTCGTTGATTCAGCGATGTAACCACTAGCTACGGCATCGGACTTCCAGCCTCCCAATTGCTTGATCATTGTCATATTGGCACCTGAATTGGACAATAAGGTCGCTGAGGTCCTGCGATAGCAGTGACCAGTATATCTGGATGCGTTTTCTAATTTCAAAAAGGTAGCAATCATACAGGGTGTTGAGCCAATCTTATTTTTTCCTACGACTTGCTTAGTGCACTTTCCATTAGTATATTGGATAAAAAATCTGTCCGTAAATTCATCTGATGGTCTTAGCGAGATATACTCTTTTACTAGTTTATAAAACATCGGTCCAATAACAAAACTTCTGTCAATGTACGTCTTCGTGTCTTGTACTAGTACTATCAATTTATCGTCTTTATCTTCAACATGAGCAAATTTTAAGTTAATAAACTCAATACATCTAAGTGCGCCACAGATACCAAAAATGAGTAGAATCTGAAAAATTAGTAAGAATTAAGAAGATAATTTTAATTTCATAAAAGACGAAGAAAAGACTATACGTGTACTGTAATACCTTTGCACCCAGGTAGCTATAATTATCTGCGGTGTTCACGAAGCACATGATTTCAGTCCAGGTGAATGCAAGTGACTTCTTGGGCTTATATTCTTTAGCATTGTTTTTCAAAATAACTTTCAAGTGAAGATATTTATTTAAGTCAATATTATGCTTCAGATTGAGCATCTTCTTAAGCATCGACCAAACACTCCATAAAGTATTTGGATTTACTTTTTTTTGCAAATCTTTGAAATAACAAATTAAAATATTTTCCTCGAAAGATTTAGCTCTATTGTCATGCTTTCACTTCATAAATGTCTCATACATTAGTTTGTAGCGATCAGCAGATTTGGACGGTAAAATTTTTTCACTCAAAACTGCATCAGCCTCTTCGTCGAAATTGCGAATTGCCTCTTCTTCATCAGAACTATCACTAGACGAACACTCGTTTAAATTCATTATTTAAAAAATATGGCTCATTGAATCTAAGGTTAGTATACGTTGACAGAATTAACGCGGCGATCAAATATAGCGATCAAAATTCGCGCGCGCCCGCGATGCGATTTTGTCGGGCGCTATAGGCAAATTCGCAGAGAAAGCGTGCTTTCGGCCGCTACGTGGCGCGCAGGTTGGGAGGGAACATGAACTTTCGGCGTATGTACGCGGGGACGAAAGACGAATTTTCGACCGAGATAGGAAGAAAAATAACTTTAGAAGACAAAAAGGTAAATAAACACTACTGAAAAAATGGTAAATAAACAAATAACTAAATTTAACTATGTTTGCACTGTGCAAAACATCTCACATTCAAGAACTTTCAAATATTTGAATGCTGGTAAAATAGATTTGAAAGCACACTGATTCTAACCTTTATGTACTTTACAAAACAGGACTTCAGTCAGGAAGAAACGATGTATACATGGTCAGTAAATGGGGAGTTCAAATATTTTCGTCAGAGCGATCGTCGCGTTTTGGTTACAGAATCGCCGCCTAGACTGTTGCGAAGAGCGCGCGTATTTGAATTTCAACTAATGACTATATAGTTTCATGAAACACAGAATGAAAAAAAAATCATCATTTATTGTTATAAAATAATTGACGAAATACGTATGTATGTTTAAGAGCGTATGTGTGTATGCGAGATATATATATTGTAACGGGGATTGTCCGCGTTAAATGTAGATTTACTCTACTTAAATTCTCCGTGGGTTTTAGAAAAAGAGGAACAGGGAAAACCATAAACTCACAAATGAAATACACACGTGACGTTAGGTAAAAGGCTACTGCTTATATTATCCAAAAATTGTAACAGAGTAAAAGTACAAATGTGCTTTGTTAGCGCACAATCTCGCGGTCAATCGGAAGCTGATATTGTTGAACGCGCTGGTGAGAGTGAGAGAGAGAAGCTGATACTTACAGTAATGCGAAGGACGCTACTACAATAATTAGCCGTAGACTGCGGTCTCGCTTCGGTCCAGCTATCTCGTATGCGGTACGCTCTCTCGACGAAAAACAGTGGCACTCACACGCGTGATCGCAATCTTTATACAATAAATGCCAAGCAACAATGTTATTAATTTCGAGAAGACCGCTCCTTTGCTTCACGGCTCGCGCGCTCGATGCTCGAATCGAATCTAACGTCTAACCTAACGTTACGCTAGAAGCTTCTCTCTCACGCACTCTCTCACCAGGCGACGCGTTCACAAACCCATCAGCTCTCGTACAGCTCTGGTGCGCGGGAACATCTGAAAGAACCTCACATGCAAATATATACAAACATAGGTATTTAATAAATAGCATGCGGCGTGACGATACTCGTCACATGCCCCCCTTCCAGACGCTGGGTAGCTTTCACAGCGTACCAGCTCTCCAATGCTCTCACCAGCATGCAAAAACGACCGAGATGATAAAATAATAAAATAATAAAGCATTTCTTTGCAAAATAAAAACAAAAGAAAATAAAATTTTCAAAACAAAGCGTTTCAACTCAAACACATGCAAAAAAACCAAACTTCATTGCAAGAAAAAAAAAACAAATCAAACTTTTGATAAGGGCTAAATAAATAAAAACACTATCAGCTTCCTTTCACAAAATATATTTTTTAACTGCAAAACTCAAGATTCGCAAAACAGCGTGACGCATTTCAACTACCGCATCGCGGAAACACTACCACCCTCGGCCTACGTTGAAAAGTCACGAGCTTCTTCTCGTTATCACTCATGATCCTGGATAGAAGATGATTGTTGTCAACCAGATTCCTGGGATTCTCCAACCTATTACCCTATTCTACCCTAAACATTCGCCCTATTTGATCACGTACGTCTTGGAGACAACTCAAATTGCGGTTCTCGCTGTTTACCAGAACCTTTCGGTCGACCGTGTTTCGCATGAAGTACCGGTGAACCTCTATTTTCAGTTTCAGACGCGTCAGACTCTGCGAGAGTCGCTTCCTCCCTCCCAGGAGCCCTCGTATCGCGAGAAACGACGATTCGGGTTTTACGCGGCCTACCACGCTTACGTGGAACATCCACGTTTTCACTCAGCGCAATATTTCGCCCCTCACATTCATTCTCTTCGCTCACGATCGCTTCCTTGGTATGTGGAACGTCTTCTTTTACAGGATCATCGTCTTCTTCATCAGAAGCATCAATAAAGTTTTCATCTTCACCTTGATCTTCAGCAAACGCAGGATCTTCTCCTTGAACATACGGTTTGATGTCGACAACATGTATCTTCTCAAAGCATTCTCCTTGCTCATTAATCATTGAATAAACATCTCGTCCAATTCTAGCGGTAATCTTGAACGGACCAGCAAATTTCGGTGCAAGTTTAGCATTAATGCCTTGAATTGCAGACGATAGAATGCGATTACGCTTCCAAACCAAGTCACCGATATTAAATATGACTTGTCTGCTTTTCGCGTTGTAATATCGTGCCTGCTTTTGCGATGCTTGTTCGATATTCTTCTCAACATCCAACTGCAAATCAAATAATCTACACATTCGCTCCTCCCAGTTCTTCACTGCAATCTTCTGAGCTTCCTCTCTAGCAGCTTTTTCTTCTTTCCGCCTGGTACTAAGCGGTGGCGCAGGGTTTCTTCCCATGTTTAGGAAAGCTGGACTAACTCCTGTAGACTCTTGCACAGAAGTATTATATGCAAAGGTTAACTCGGGCAAATACTTATCCCAGAGCTTATGTTCCTCCTCAATAAAAGCAGTGATCATCGTTTTGAACGTTCGATTTACACGCTCAACTGGATTCGCCTGTGCGTGATATGGCGATATCATCTGATGCTCAACGCTGCTTTCTGCCAGAAATTTCTTCATAACCTTATTACGGAATTCCGTACCATTATCCGACAGAAATACTTCAGGAGTACCAAACCTTAAAAACACACGCTCCTTCAAAGCATTTTTAATAATAATACCATCAGCTTTACGCAAAGGTATCACTTCAATCCACCGAGTAAAAACATCTAACAGGATCAGCAAATAGGTATATCCATTCTTAGATCTAGGAAATGGACCCATCATATCACCAGCTACAACTTCCCATGGACCAACGAGTTTCTTCTCTCTCATGGTCCCAGCAGGTAACAGCTGTTCCACTTTACACTGTTGGCACACAGTGCATGACTTCACAAATTTCTGAACATCTTTATACATTCGCTTCCAGTAAAAATATCTTGCGACTCGCTCATACGTCTTGCGACGACCCAAATGTCCGGACGTGGGCTCGCAATGCGATTCACGAAGTATTTGCAATATTTTGTCTCTGGACACGACCAGCTTCCAAGCATCCATATCTTCTAAAACGTCTTCTAGAATTGGTTCAGGCTTGTAATGATACAACTTACCAGCAACAATCTTCCAATCTGGAAGCTCGTGAGGCTTTTCTAAAGTTTGCTGATACATCTGTACATACCACTGATCTTTAATGGTTTGTTGAATGTCTTTTAAAGATGCAATTCGTTGTTCATCTAAATCGTCTTCTTCAAACATCCGCGATAACGCATCTGGGACAAAATTTTCTTTGCCAGGTCGATATTCAATCTCATAGTCATATGACTGCAACTCCAATGCCCATCGAGCTAATCGACCATTAGGGTTACGTAGATTACAAAGCCATTTTAAACTTGAGTGGTCTGTAACTACTTTAAAATGATAACCCTCCACATATGCACGAAATTTCTTAATTGCCCAGAGAACGGCAAGACATTCCCTCTCGGTAACTGAATAATTACGCTCCGCAGAGGTTAGAGTGCGACTCGCATAAGACAAGACGTAATCTTTTTCATCTATTTCTTGCATGAGTACCGCACCAATGCCGCTGTCGCTCGCATCAGTTTTGATAATAAATTGATGATCAAACGATGGTCTGTGTAACACAGGCGGTGTCGCAAGTATTGTTTTCACTTGCTCAAACGCGTCCTGTTGTTCAACACTCCAAGTGAATTTTGCTTTGCCACGTAGCACTAGATTCAACGGCTCCGCGACATCGCTCAACCGATCCAAAAACTTCCGGTACCAGGAAACCATTCCCATGAATCTCTTCAATTTGGTCAGAGTATTCGGAACCGGATACTCCAGAATCGGTGCAACTTTCCGAGGATCTGGACGAAATCCCTCACGATTCACAATGACGCCTAAGTATTTAACTTCGTCACAGTAAGACTTGCTCTTACCTCGGTTAATCGTCAACCCAGCTTCCGCGATTCGCTTCAGAACTATATCTAACCAATGCAGATGCTCATCGAAAGTCTCGGTTGTGATGATAATGTCATCCAAGTAGGAAAAGGCGTACGGCTCTAATTCAGGTCCAATGAGCCGGTCACTCAGCGTTTGAAAAGTTGCAGGCCCGCCTACTACACCATAAGGTAGACGGGTGAATTCAAACAAACCCAACCCAGATACTGTGAATGCCGTTAACGGAATATCTTCTTCCTTCATTGGTATCTGGTGGTATGCTGCACTGAGATCAATGGTAAAAATATATCTCGCCTTCTGAAGCTTACTCAAAATAGTGTCCATGTATGGCAACGGATACGCGCTCGCGGTTGTAACAGCAATAAGCTTCCGATAGTCAACGCAGAATCGGTAGGTACCATCCGATTTGCGGACCATGACTACGGGGCTTGACCAGCTGCTGTTAGAACGGCGTATGATTCCCGCGTCCAACATTTTTAGCACTTGAGCATGCATCTCTTCCTCAATCTTCTTTGACACTGGATAATAACGTTGTTTAATTGGTCTCGCAGACCCCACATCAATACTGTGCTGGATCAGATGTGTAAACCCCAACGGTACTTCCCCAGCTGGAAGCCAACTGTCTAACAGCTCTTGTAGGCGTTTTCACTGTTCTGAGGTAACATCGGTCAAACCGATGGCTGCGAGAGCGCTTGCTACTCCTTCTGAGAGAGCAGAAATCTCTAGAGGAACTGATTCGGTGACACTTTCTATTTGTAATCTATTCTCTCTAGGTAAAAGAATCGCGTTAAATGCTCGCATAAAATCTGTTCCAAGTATACATTCGGAATCAAGTGCACTTAAAACCATAACATTTAAGATTCGCGATTGGTCTAACACTATGAACGGCAATTGAACATAACCGTAAATCGGCACGAGCTGTCCATCAGCGAGTTTCGCACCTGGTCCGGTATAAGGAACAATAGCTTGTTTCAGCGCTGTAGCTATCTGTAATCCAATCGGACCTAAAGCGGTGTGCGCAGCTCCCGAGTCACAAAGTGCTCGTAAATGAAAATCACCAATGACCACTGGCATCCACCAGCGACTGCAGTCCACATTGGATGGATCAAATACTGTAACAGGCATCACTGCTTCTTCAGTAGCCTGACTTGCTTCTTGGGAGGCCGCCACAATAATAGGAGAAGTATGGGCCTGAACTACTTGCTCCCTTTCTCGTTTCCCGAGTCTTCTGAGTTCTTCTCAGTCGTCTTATCCTCAGAGTTCTTCTTCTGCGAGCACTCCGGACAAGTTTTAGTTGTATGTCGCGGCCATCCGCACCCATAACATCTAACAAAAGGTTTACATGGACCCCAAGAGTCCTGGTTTTTATTATGATCACTTCTCGACTTCCTAGGAGCATCTTTCTTCTCTTCAGAAACAGCACTTATCTTTCCTGATTGACTGTCAGATACTGTAGTCGCCGTCTTTGGTTGCGACCTCGCTCCTTTAGAAATAGACTTCTTACCTCGGTGCCCTTGTGAAGTAGAAGCTGAGGGTAACCCCAACCCAGCAATAGCATTTCGCACTGCCACCCTTATAGTTTCACCTATATCACCAGGATCCGCGATCGTCGCAACAGGTACTCCGCCTTTAGTCTTCTCCGAAATCTCCTGAACAGGTTTTTCTTTATAAGCCAGTTTCGGCAATAAACATCTGTTAGGTGATGGAGGAGGCTTATAGTGATTTCTATCATGAATCAGCTTTTCAGCGTTCCTGGCCAACATGATAAGGTCTCCTATATTCTTCACTTTCCTTTGAGGCACTTGCATTCTAACTTCTGCCAGCATATTATCATATATCATTTTCAGCTGTACCGCAACCTCCGGCGGATCATCAAGCCTACTCATGATCGCTAGCATCGCCATCATGTGATCACGTACTGGTTCATTTTTTCCTTGTGTGCGCGCTTGCGCTTCCGCTAATAACTTCATCTGAATGTCTTGGTCCATACCGTAGCTTTACCTAGCATCACTGCAAAAATCTTTCCAAGTCTTCCAAGTTTGTCGCATTTGTCGACACCAGATTAATGCTCCGTCCGTCATAACATGGAGTAACGCATTCAATGAATCCGTATCATCTAAATGCGATGACGCCCTACATTCATTCATTCTTTGAATAAATTCTTCAATGCAACTATCTTTACCACCGTCAAACTGGATTTTCCACTCACGAGCAATTTTTCCAACGTCACGATACGTTGGTCTCGACATCGACGAATATTCATTAACTGCCTTACTCGTCGAAGCAGCTGATCCTCCCCCCCGAGACCTACCTTGGGGTTCTACTTGAGATGGTAATCTGTCCATTCCAGTCATCTTTGTTACTTGACCGGGTACAAATTTTGTCACGTTAGAATTTATCTTAGTACTGTGAGCATCCGGTTCTCTATGTACAACAAACGTATCTCGAAATTGAACTCGAATCTGCTCTACCTCTTCTGTCAACTTGCAATAATAACTTGTAAGGTCCACCATAGACTTTTCCATGCCAGCAGCATACGCATTCCATCTGGCTTCAGATTGTCTAGCCGATTCACGCTGTGCAGCTAACTCTCCTCGTAAACGTGCAATCACTTCTTGATGACTATCTTGCTTCCTGTCTTTATCTTCAAAGTCGTCCTTATTGTTACCCGCGATATCCTATCTTGCGTCAACGCTATCTTCGCAAGTATTTCGCTGCTGAAGTTCCACTATTTCTTCAACTTCATTATGCACCTCTGCCATCGTAACAATGGGATTCACTCCAGATATGTCAACATCATCAACGGACCCTCTGTTAGACTCTAAATCACTGTCTCGCTCTATCCGGAAGATATCATCTAAAATTTCTTCTTGCTGATCAGTTTCATCTAAATTTGATGCTTCTGACTCTACAGCGGTTGGCAATCTAAGTCTCACCCACGTCGTCGACTTCGTCTCATTAGACAGATTTTCTTCTCTCAAAATAATCCTCTGAAATGTCGCGTCTCTTCTCGACATTGCGATTTCGCTCGGTTCATCCGTCCTCACAAAATCATACGCAGTGTAATCACCACGCAATCGCCTAATTAACCTACCCATATTACTGTACCTACTTTCGTCGGTTATCAATTCAAATCTATGCAATAAATCATTTAGTCTATCTTCTGACAATGATATTGCCCATCTCTCAATTTCTTGATCTGCTTCCGCAAAAATATTTACTCGCATCGCCATTGTAAATTTTGAATGCGACCTCGCTAACTTAAACGAATTTTTTCCGTCGAAATCAAAAAAATATACAAGAGACAAATTACGAAAGAAATAAACTAATAATGACCAAAATTTAAATAATTGAACAATAACCTATTTCGCGTGTCACTCTTAATTCAGTCACAGCCTCCTTCGTTCGACAATCTGTGTAATTCCAAATTACACTTATGTAATTTACCAACAAAACTACGACCAGACAAGGAAAAAAAAATTCAAAAGAAAATTTTCCGATTCGAAAGAAAATTCCAAAATAAAATTTACAACAAAAACCAAAATTTTATTACCGAGCTGTACTCGAATTAAGAGTTTACTTTCTTTAAAATTTAAATTGAAAAAAATTTCGCTTAAATTGTAACACGAACAAACAAAATAAAATAAAATATTTCGTCAATAATCTCAATTTAAATTCAATAAACCTACACCGAGAAATAAAGTTCAATTTCAAATTTCAAATTCAAACAGTAATTTACCCTGTCGGTAAGTCCACGCTTCGCCGTTGCAATACGCTCCGCAAAGTATACCTGTATCTAAACCTATCTCGGTGATACACTGATACACGCACACATACAATCAGCTGAGCGCGTATGCTATATAGCTGTTAGCAACGCCAAAATCACGCTATCACACACAATATATAAATCAGAAAAATTAACCAGTCGATTTGACTGCAATTATATCAAATAATATAAATAATAAAAATAATATTTAATATCACTAGGAAAAACAATTATTTACACTTAATTGTTCAATCAATAATATTCAAAAAATTATTCCCCTAGTATAATCGCAATCTGAGATTCGATTCGCTATACTGCTATTCATCCAGTAATTACGTATACTGATTAATCGCCAACATCAAGCATATAAATCACGCGACGAGAAAATAAAACTTATTTCCCGAAATAATATTTCAGCCAATGCTAAAATTTTCGGTAGCTGGAAGCGCGCAATGTTTACGTTCGCGGACGACAAGTCTAGCCGCTCGATGTAAACACTCGGCAACGTTCGCGCTCGCTCGCTACACTATACACGCAATGTATATCTCCGCACGCTTATCCGCCTATAACGAACACTCGCGATTTCGCACTAAGTTTTTCCTACAAAATTATTCCCTGCTCTAGCTAAATCTAACCACTGATGGGCGCCAATGTAACGGGGATTGTCCGCGTTAAATGTAGATTTACTCTACTTAAATTCTCCGTGGGTTTTAGAAAAAGAGGAACAGGGAAAACCATAAACTCACAAATGAAATACACACGTGACGTTAGGTAAAAGGCTACTGCTTATATTATCCAAAAATTGTAACAGAGTAAAAGTACAAATGTGCTTTGTTAGCGCACAATCTCGCGGTCAATCGGAAGCTGATATTGTTGAACGCGCTGGTGAGAGTGAGAGAGAGAAGCTGATACTTACAGTAATGCGAAGGACGCTACTACAATAATTAGCCGTAGACTGCGGTCTCGCTTCGGTCCAGCTATCTCGTATGCGGTACGCTCTCTCGACGAAAAACAGTGGCACTCACACGCGTGATCGCAATCTTTATACAATAAATGCCAAGCAACAATGTTATTAATTTCGAGAAGACCGCTCCTTTGCTTCACGGCTCGCGCGCTCGATGCTCGAATCGAATCTAACGTCTAACCTAACGTTACGCTAGAAGCTTCTCTCTCACGCACTCTCTCACCAGGCGACGCGTTCACAAACCCATCAGCTCTCGTACAGCTCTGGTGCGCGGGAACATCTGAAAGAACCTCACATGCAAATATATACAAACATAGGTATTTAATAAATAGCATGCGGCGTGACGATACTCGTCACATGCCCCCCTTCCAGACGCTGGGTAGCTTTCACAGCGTACCAGCTCTCCAATGCTCTCACCAGCATGCAAAAACGACCGAGATGATAAAATAATGAAATAATAAAGCATTTCTTTGCAAAATAAAAACAAAAGAAAATAAAATTTTCAAAACAAAGCGTTTCAACTCAAACACATGCAAAAAAACCAAACTTCATTGCAAGAAAAAAAAACAAATCAAACTTTTGATAAGGGCTAAATAAATAAAAACACTATCAGCTTCCTTTCACAAAATATATTTTTTAACTGCAAAACTCAAGATTCGCAAAACAGCGTGACGCATTTCAACTACCGCATCGCGGAAACACTACCACCCTCGGCCTACGTTGAAAAGTCACGAGCTTCTTCTCGTTATCACTCATGATCCTGGATAGAAGATGATTGTTGTCAACCAGATTCCTGGGATTCTCCAACCTATTACCCTATTCTACCCTAAACATTCGCCCTATTTGATCACGTACGTCTTGGAGACAACTCAAATTGCGGTTCTCGCTGTTTACCAGAACCTTTCGGTCGACCGTGTTTCGCATGAAGTACCGGTGAACCTCTATTTTCAGTTTCAGACGCGTCAGACTCTGCGAGAGTCGCTTCCTATAACTATATATGTATATATATATACATATATCGTATTACAGGAATGTTTAACTTTTTCCTTGCGTATGAATGTATTTATGCGCGCATGTGTGTGTGTGTGTGTGTATATATATATATATATGGGTGGTTCTCTGACAAATCGAGCGGTCGATTTTTTGACCCTATCGAAAAAAATTTTTAAAATGTTCCTAAGAGACACATGAGTATCCCTGAATTTTTTCAGATTTTTTGCATCAAGTATCTTCGAGTTACAGAGGGTCAAAGTTGATGAAATCACGTTTTTTTGCTTTTTCTGGCTACTTTCATTAATTTGAAAATCCTCAGGGAAGCATTTTTCACTATAGAGATATATAACATTTTTTTCTGCAAATTTTCTAAACTATTCAAAAAAAATATTTTTGATGTCGTATATATATGTTTTAGAAAGTTATAAGTCATTTAAGTCTTAAAATCAAGTTTTAGGAAAGTTCGATCATCCGGATCATAACCAAAAAATTGGTGAAGATACCTTATTTCAATTCAAAAAAGTCTGCGAAAGACCCAGAATGTCAGAGGCCATTGAAAGTTTGACTTTAATTTATTGAATCAAATGACCGTAAATAATAAAGCACTTGGAATGGAATTTTAGTTACATAATTGTTATACACAGTTTGAAAATGAATCTTTAATTTACATAATGAAATATTCTTATAGAATAAAGCACTTAGAATTTTCACCATATAAGAATTATCGAGAGTTCGAAAATTAATTTTGATTAAAACAATGAAATAACCGTATAGATAGAAACTCTTAGAATTATTGTCATGTATGTAGAATATACGCAACTGTCAGGTTATATACGATTGGAATTCCTGTGACAAGCTGGTGAAGTGAAAAGTATTTTTATCACAGAAAAATTTATTATTAAGTTTAGAATAATAACTGGTTCAGAGTAAGCGTGTTCTTATTTTGATTCAAAGATTATGCTAACTACGCCACAAGATTTGCTCATTATTAAGGTAACGTGTTTGGTTCAATTAATCATAGGGATGAATTAATTTTGAATGCCTCATAACTTTAAAATGTTTATTCGTTAGATAAATGCCTGCTTAAAAAATGAAAAAGAGATTGCATTGATAGTTTTAATTTAACTCTCTATACTGAAATGTATCAATATGAAAATCATAAGTATCAATATGAAAATCAAAATTATCAGTTTTTAGATACAGTTAATTGCACGTACTTTTTTAAAATGTTAAAACCAATTTGTATACCAAATTTCAGTCTTCTAGCTATAACAGATTTTAAATCAGGCAAAGACCGAAATATTCAAAATGTAGCTATCGTAACTAGTGGATGATTACTTATTTCAATTATATTCTTCGCACTCATTTAATATCTATCACAGCTAGAGGGCTGAAATTTGGCACACAAGTTTGTTTTAACATATTAAAACAATACATGCAATTAACTTTATCTAAGAACTTATAGTTCTGATTTTCATATTGTTACCTATCTGAAAATATAGACACTAAAGGCATGAAGTCAACAGTGTAAGTATTTATATGAAAGTCAAAATTATAAGTTCGTAGACTAGGTTAATTGCATGTATTTCATGCAATTTATAATAAACTAGACATAGCTGGAACATTTATCACGTTTAAACCAGCAACATTTGTTATGATTACGAATTAATATATTATTTATAAAAAATGTTGGAAGAAATCAATTGACAAGAACAGTAAATGTATCCATTTAGTAATGGATCACTAAATATATGAACTTTAACAACTTTTATCCAGTGTAATTAAATTTTATGTTTAAAAAGTGTTTCTGTCATAAAATTTATTATGGTTACGTATTATAAAATTACAAAATTAAAAATTAAAAAATATTACAATCCCAAATGTTTGTACTATCTGTAGGACAATGTTTGATAATTATTAAGATTAGGCGCTTAAAATAATCAGATTAAAGCTTTCAAAATTTAAAAACTCCAAGTTCGTCCAACCAATAGACATGAAAGTTGTTATGGAATTCCTTTGACTAATTTACTAACTGAAAAATTAGTTCTTTTCAATTGTAAGAGAGAAAGAAGTACAATCAGCTTTCAAAATATGAATTAGAGTGCCTTTTTTTCAAAGGAAGTATATCTTTTGCTATCTAGAAGGTAAAACGAGTATATGAGTTGTCAAGCCCATTTGTCGAAAAGATACCATCATAAATTTTAAATTGTAGCCATTAATCAGTTATAAAATATCAACATTTAAAATTATTAAAATTTTAGATAGCAGAAGGTATACTTCCCTTGAAAAAAAGTATCGCTAATCCACATTCTGGAAGCTGGTTGTCATTCGTGCACTCTGGAAAATGAAAAGCTTCGACGAGCTTTAAATTTTTAAATTTTGAAAGCTTTAATCTTTGATTATTTCAAAAGTCATCCAATGAATATATACAATTTCATAAACTTATTTTGTGTTTAAATTATCTTTTATTTTTCAGATTTTTATGTTTAAGTAATTCATTTATATTGTAACAGCTAATTATTCTATCATAATAATCGCACAATTTTTTCTTGTATACACGATATCACGGGGCAACATATATATTAAGATAGTAGATGATCAAAGATTTTAATTAATAAATATATGACCTAAAGCATAATATTCCCAGTAATAATATTACCCATATAATTACATTAATGGATTTGATTTGACGAAAGGCTAACTTTTTATACTACATTTCAGATGTTTACTACTAGATGTGTATTACGTTTCAGATTTGACGAAAAGCTAACTTTTTATACTACATTTCAGATGTATTTGTGCACTTTCTTTACTCTTAATCAGAAGATACGTGTCTCAGCAATTTTATTATTTAACACCATAAATCCTTACAAACTACTAAATAATTTAAAATCTTTTTTTTAATTCATTAAAATCCTGTAATATTTTAATTTAATTTATTGTTTGCATGCATTACCTTATGTTATATTTGATTAATTAACGTCTAACATTTTTTATATTCTTTTCCATCAGGAATGTGGTCAAAAGTGAAAGTGTTTTTTCTATATATCTATTTCATTATGTAAATTTAAATTTCATTTTTAACTCTAGATAACCTTTATATAGCCAAAATCCTAACTATCTTATTCTGACGGTCATTTCATTATATAAATTAAAGATTTAGATTAGATGATATTGAGGCTCTATTGTATACGGTTATTAATACTTCCCTTACTAAAGAGTGATAACAATAGTGTTTATAAAACAGTGATTAAGAAGGTATTTATAATTAGTTTAAAAAATAATTATGTTATATGCGTAAAGATCTTTGCGCTAAGGATCTATTGGACAGGCTACCATTTGCTTTATGTCAATTCTCTATAATATACCCATTTTATAAATTTCAATTTGAATTTTAACAAAAGAAAGTTGTGATATCAATAAATAAATTGGCAAGTTTCTTTATAAAAAGCAATAGTTTTGAAAAAAATAAATGAGCGTTTAAATGGGGGAAGGAATATCAATGTATATGTATATACCGTGTGTCCCAGGTGAAACTGTCCATGCTGGAAGTGTGGGTGGAAAAAATTTCAGCACCAAAAACTATGGTGAAAAAATTTATTTGGGTGAAGGGAGATCCTGGCGACTGAACGTGTGCAACCCACATGTTTCGTATTAAAAAAAGCTGCGTTCAAAAAAATTAAAATTTGCACAATTAATATTTTTTGAAAAGGCACTTAATTCTACATAAACGGCCGAATTCAACAGAATTTGAATGACAAAAATCGAATGGCAACTTCTTGAGATAATGAGACTAGTTTGATAATTATCACTTGTAGGATTCTGTATTGATAAAAGTGAAAATGCTCCGATTTTTGCGATTCAAGTTTTGTAAGTATTGGGGATCTTTATGCATAAACATGAGTACGGCAAAAATTATCTTTATTTAAGAATTGTTGATTTGAAAATTTTGATTATATTTATGGTGGTAATTACACGGGTGACCCTCATTAGATCGCTGCAGCCAAGTGTGTCCCTCGGTGCAATAAAAGGCTAAGACCTCTCTCCGGCACTGGTACACGTGTAGTGGCACGACATTAGAAAAAAGTTTGCACTCAAAATTTTCAAATCAACAATTCTTAAATAAAGATAATTTTTGCCGTACTCACGTTTATGCGTAAGGATCCCCAATACTTACAAAACTTGAAGCACAAAAATCGGAGCATTTTCACTTTTATTAATTCAGAATCCTACAAGTGACAGTTATCAAACTAGTCTCATTATGTCAAGAAGTTATCATTCGATTTTTGTCATTCAAATTCTGTTGAATTCAGCCGTTTACGTAGAATTAAGTTCGTGTTCAAAAAATATTAATTGTGCAAATTTTAACTTTTTTAAACGCAGCTTTTTTTAATACGAAACATGTGGGTTGCACACGTTCAGTCGCCAGGATCTCCCTTCACCACCATAAATTTTTTCACCATAGTTTTTGGTGCTGAAATATTTTCCACCCACACTTCCAGCATGGACAGTTTCACCTGGGACACACGGTATGTATATATATATGACTGCAATGTACACTACTAAGTAATATTCGTAAATGCGTTAATTATTATTTTTATTTAAGCAAACATAAAACATGTTATATAAAATAATACACATAATACAAAAATATAAGTTTATTCATGTTATCATTTTCATAAAATATGATGTTTTTAAATAATTTTATGATATGATAAAGGTTCTAATATCAATGATGATATCCATCGTTATGTATGATAAGACGGGACGGCAAGTTTTTCAATGAAAAAAATTGTGTTCTACATGATAGAAATTGTTCCTGATTTTTTAAACCTGTGAGATGGATTTGTTGTATGGAAAATTATTCTTTTTTTTTAATGAAGAGCATGATACCTAACAAGTTAATAACAGAATATTTAAATCTCATATTTAATTATAAATAATCGTCCTGAAAACATGTTATACATTTTGATGGAATTAGAATAAAAACACATTTACTGTATCACTAACTAGAGTATAGTGTACATCCGCTTGGTGCTTCCACAAGTGACTAACAGAAAAAGGAAATAATAAAAATTAATTAATTTTATAATTCTGATTTTTCATGAAGCGAAACAATCTTGTTATATTACGTTATAAATTCGGACAAACACATGATATTACCACCTATTATTAGCACCTTTATTATGTCATAAAATTATTTAAGAAAATCATATTTTATGAAAATGATAACATGAATAAACTTATATTTTTGTATTATATGTATTATTTTATATAACATGTTTTGTGTTTGCTTAAATAAAAATAATAATTAACGCATTTACGAATATTACTTAGTAGTGTACATTGCAGTCATATATATACATATATACATATACATTGATATTCCTTTCCCCATTTAAACGCTCATAAATTTTTTTCATAACTATTGCTTTTTCTAAAGAAACTTGCCAATTTATTTATAGATATCACAACTTTCTTTTGTTAAAATTCAAATTGAAATTTATAAAATGGGTATATTATGGAGAATTGACACAAAGCAAATGGTAGTCTATCGAATAGACCCGCAGCGCAAAGATTTTTACGCATCTACAACCACCTATAGATTTATTACTGTATTTTAAAAATGCTAACGTTAAATACAACTATTGAATTGTCGGGCAAACCCTGTGTTAATAGGCGTTTGCTGGTTGGGATTTCTTCGGGAAAAAACGGCGGGAACGGGAACTTGAAATGAACAACGCTTCGGTTGAGCGAAATAAATTGACGTTTATTTCGCTCAGAATGAGAGGGGAAAGCCTTGCGGCATAAAACCCCTCTCGAAAATACACGCTGCGGAAACGAAAAAACGTGAGAGTGTGAACGTGTGAGAGTGTGATGTACGGAACGAGACGAAGATCTCACGCTGAGATCCGCGCACCAGAGTGCGACGAGACGAACAACGATCTCACGCTGAGATCGGGTGCACCAGAGTGCGACACCGGGTCTGCGTCCAGAACCCGGCGGACGTGAGTGAATGTGTGGCCGTGCTTCGCACCACACACTCCAGACGAACGCTCGCGAAAATCACGCACGCGGAGAAGGTCGCGAAGACACACGAAACGAGAGAATGAAAGGAAGATCAGGTCGAGAGAGCTTTGAGATCGAGAGCGAGGGAGATCGAGATCGCGTTACTTTCAAGGAGAGAGAGAGAGAGAGAGAATGTGTGAGAGAGAGAGAGAGAGAGAGAGAGAGAAAGCACCAACACAATAGCGCGGCACAAGACGACGACGACGGTAACGAGTTTACGTAGTTGGAATGAATTCCCTTTGTCTTGGAGCGAGGCTTGCAACTTACGTAGTCGCTAGCTTGGAAGCTCAAGACGGACTGGACGAGACGAGCGCGCGCGCTGATAGTGTCGCCACGAGGTCGACGGCGCCGCAGCGCATGCGCAGTGTACGTGTCTCCGCTCACTCGCGCCGCGCGCACAAGATGGAGCCTCATGCCCCACGACATGCCGTTTTCCGACGGAACAACTATGAAAGATATCAGGATTTCAATACGTACAATTGCGGCCATTTTTGTTTAAAATTTCCTTCGAATAAACTATAAAAAATAAATAACACATGAATAACAGTCATTCGATAAAGAACTGTCATGGAGAATACACTAACATTGAGTCTAACAGGAAATACATCAGTACTCGAAGCATATTATGTTCCACCGATTGAGCTGAATCATAACAACAAGTACGAACTCGGACAAATAGAGCTGTTAACCTTCAACTCAATACCAAATATTGACGTTGGTAGTAATAAATTTTATGTTGATAAGCATGAAATTGTTTTACCAACAGGTAGTTATGAAATAGAAGATATCGAGACCTTCCTTCAAGAAGCGTTAACTCTCAAGGGAATATCATTAACTTTAAAACCAAACAATAATACACTACGTAGTGTTATTAAGTGTAGCCATAAAATAAATTTCAATCCGAACGATTCTATAGGAAGAATTTTAGGTTTTACTAAACGTAAACTGACTGCAAACGAAACACATAATTCTGATTTACCAGTCACTATACTCAAAGTCAACGCCATAAATATAGAGTGTAATATCACTGCAAGTGCATATATAACTGAACGCAAAGGACACGCTATACACGAATTTTTTCCGGCAGTACCACCAGGATATAAGATCATCGAAGTGCCTTCTCACGTCATTTACCTTCTACCGTCACCGTCAGAAGCATTGATCATTTACAAATACTGTCGACGATACAAGTATTGTCGACCAAGTCGGAAAATTGGTTAATTTTCGAGGAGAAACTATTACAGTGCGATTGCATATAAAGATTGCATAGTAATGGGGATAGTATATAATCTCAAAGTTGGTCGAGGCTATATTAACCGATCGAAATCATCCGACGATCAGTCGACAGCGAGCTATCACAGCACTCACACATCAGAGCATTCAGTTTCTAAAAAGTCTAAAACTAAAAATCGTGGACGATTCTCCTCGTGGTGGAAAATATCCTGTGTATTAGTTTGCTGCTTACAACAAAATGGATGAAATTCTAAACATTCATTCAGGTGTCGACTTCGATGAGTCTATAGCTCATTACGAGATTCATGCACATCAGCCTTATTCATTGACATATTTCAATAATAGTGATGAAATTCATATTGCAATTCAATATCAGGATCTTTGTCTTCTACCATCGCGTAGTATGATTCATATTTGTGGGCGATTAACAAAATCGTTTGGTACAGCTGCGGTACAAAATACGAAATTTGTTAATAATGCTATCTGTCATTTGTTTGGGGAAATTCGGTATGAGATTAATGCTACTGAAATAGATAGAATAAAAAATGTTGGTTTAACAGGCCTTATGAAGAATTGGATGTCGCTTAATCCAAATCAAAGCTCCATTGCTGAAAATTCGGGTTGGACTGCTGATAAAGATGATGTGGCAATAACAAATAACCAAGGTTATTTTGACGTAACTATTCCTCTGAGTATGCTGCTTGGCTTTGCAGAAGATTACAAGAAAATTGTGGTTAATGTTAAGCATGAACTTATTCTCACTAGATCACGAAATGATTTAAATACTGCTATAGTTCAAGGAACAGGAAATCCAGTAATTTACGAAAATTTTAAAATTAATTTACCGAAAATTGAATGGTTGATACCTTATGTAGTAATAACTGATAGAGAAAAAATTAAACTACTCAATCATATAGGACGTGATAGAGCAATTACAATGAGTTATCGCACATGGGAGTTGTATGAATACCCAAAATTACCCCTTACATCAAAGCACGTTTGGAGTCTTAAAATATCTAATCAATTAGAAAAACCACGATTTGTCATTTTGGCATTCCAGACCGAACGTAAAAGTGTGCCAAATGCCAATACCAGTAATTTTGATCACTGTAATATTAGTAATGTAAAACTATTTCTAAACTCTCAGTGCTATCCGTATGGAAATCTAAATTTAAACATAAATCAAAATCAGTATGCCGTATTATATGATATGTACGCTAATTTCCAAAGCGCATACTATGGAAAAGAAAATGAGCCTATACTCAATAAAACCAATTTTATTACGAAATTACCTTTAGTAGTTATCGACTGCTCCAAACAAAATGAAACTATCAAAAGTCCGCCTGTGGATGTACGTCTTGAATTTGAAACAAGGGAGGATTTTGCCGATAATACAGCTGCTTACTGTTTGATTCTTCATGATCGTATTGTTCAATACAATCCAATCAGTGGAGATGTTAGGAAGTTAATTTAAAAAAAATACATGAATAACTGTAAACTACATTATAATTTTCTGAATAAAAAATACTTTTTATTATTTAAAAAATTTATCTACACATTTTATTTATAACATACACACACACACACACACATACATATACACACGCATACTTACACGTACACACACTCATACACATATACATTCACAAACACACAAACATATACACCCACACACACACGCATACACACACCCACACACACACGCACACACACACACATATATATATATACACAAACATACATACAAATACACACACATATACACACATACGCACACACATACACATATACATATACATACACAAACATATACACACACACATACACACACACACAAACACATACACACACAAACACACACACACCTTGTTTTTTTATTGTTTATTTATTTATAAAATTACAAAATTAAGTATTATAATATAACTATATAATTTTCTGAATAAAAAATACTTTTTATTATTTAAAAAATGTATCTACACATTTTATTTATAACATACACACACACACACATACATACATATACACACGCATACTCGCACGTACACACACTCATACACATATACATTCACACACACACACTTAAACATATACACCCACACACACACGCACACACACCTACACACTCACACACACACACACACATATATATATATATATACATACAAATACACACACGCGCACACACACCTACACACTCACACACACACACACATATATATATATATACATACATACATACATACAAATACACACACACATATACACACATACGCACACACATACACATATACATATACATACACAAACATACACACACACATACACACACACACACAAACACATACACACACAAACACACACACACACACCTTGTTTTTTTATTGATTATTTATTTATAAAATTACAAAATTAAGTATTATAATATAACTATATAATAATATAAAACTATAAACTATTATAAAATAAGCTATTACAAAATATTACAATTAAAAAATTACTTAGAATTAAATTAAATGGTATTACAATTAAAAAATTACAATTAATAATAAAAATATAACTTAACTTCATTGTTTTTTTTTTGTATTAAATATTGTTGCCATTTTTACTGGCATTGTCTTTTTTCTAAAAAAAGGGTTGCATAAAATAATTTTTTTTTCGGGATGGGCATTTTTTTTATATTTTCTGCAACCCTTTTTTTTACAACTTCTAATTTTTTTTCTAATAATTCATTTTTACATTCCTCAGAAGCTTTCTTTAGACAAGACTCTGGTGTCGTTGTCGTAGTTACCGTAGTTGCGGCTTCTGCTATTTCCTTTACCAAGGGATACTGTGACATCGATGGAGGTGGCTTGCTGAAGTTGACTTTGGAGGTGGTGGTGACGGTAATAACCCCTAACGCGTTTCAGCAGCTGCACTGCAGCCTCTTCCTCAGCTTTCCGTTTGCGCTCCTCCTGCGGCTTGCGCTGCTCCATGAGCAACGCCTGCCACTTTCGAGCGACATTCGCTCTTTCCACGGCGTCCCTCTTCTTTATAGCTGCCTGCTGGACAGCTATATCATTGTTCGTTTCGCGGATCTGTCCATCCACATAATCACGATTCATCTGAAAAAAATTATTATAACACAAATAAAAATAGATTAAAATAAATAATGAATAAAGTTTTTAAAAAATACGTTACCATTATTGATAACAAGGTTAACAGTGGGAATCCTAATGAACGCGGAATCCTTTGGTTGAAGTTGCTCCACAAGCAATAAATCACAATCTGAAGAAGCTCGTGGAACATCGCCACGTTTTCAGTTGGTTGGTGCTGCGCCAAAAAACAAAATAAAAAAGCATGAATATAATAATATAATAATTCGTATGCACACGCATGCACAGGCACACGCACACACGCACACGCACACACGCATACACAAACACACATACACATACACACACATACACATACACACATATACATACACACACCCATACACACACACCCATACACACACATACACACACACACATACACACACACATACACACACACATACACACACATGCAAACGCATACACACACATACACACACACATACACATGCACACACATGCAAACGCATACACACGCACACGCACGCATGGCCACGCATACTCACACGCACACGCACGCATGCTCACGCATACTCACACGCACACATACAATTATATTCTAGCATATACAAAATATACTCACTTCCATTGTTCCACAAAAAATACACGATACTTTACATGTTAACACCAAAAATTATCTTCTTAAATAAAAAAGAAGATCAACTGAATACAATAAAAATTATAGAGAAATATAGTTGAAGGAAAAAAAAACCTGCTGCTAGAAGATTCGTTCGAAAACTGACGAAACTAGTGTTTGGAAAAACTCACGAAAGTATCGCTATACACCCCCCCCCCCTCTAAAGGGATTTTTCAGTATCGCAGTTTCCTCCAATTGGTTTTTCTCATTCTAAAAGTACCGCCCTATTTTATGTGAGTGTACGTCCTTTTTTAGCACATTCGAGAAACCTATTAGCGTTTATCAGCAAAGGAGAAAATACCTTTTAGTTCTGGAAAAGAAAATGCATTCGACGTATCTTCATATACGAACAGCAAACACATTAGTTAGACGGGCCTCTACAAGAAACAACAGCATCATAGGCAGCTGATATACCGTCTGATAATATAGCCCTCGCAGGGAGAGGCTAAAATATTTTTATCAAAGAAAGTTCTGCTATGTACAGCGCTGCATCTAGTCCCATCTTTTGCCTTCTCTCCCCCCACCCCGAGAGAGGCCAGAACGAGCCTCGAATGCGTCCAGGGCGGCAGAGCTAGGACGAACCTCCTATACTCGCCGCCGCACTAGCCCCCCCTCCCCATCTCTTACATCAGCGGGGCTAGAACGTACCTCCGTATATTCCGCTGGGCTAGCTCCCCTCCCCATCAGCGGGGCCAGGTCCCCCCGATGTCAGCGGGGCAAGGTCCCCCCAGCGGGGCCAGAACGTACACGGTACACCTACTCTGGCGTATTCTTTGTAAAATTTGGTGTGAATTATGTTTATAGTAGTCTGATTTTTTATCATTATTAAGCCCTGATGAGGAGTCGTAACGACTCGAAACGTCGGCAGATTTAATAAATACAGTGGTTCGAAGAGATGCGTAATTGTTCTTATTGATTATCGCTGTTTTCCTATTTCTATTGGGAGGTTACGCAACTGTAATATTATAAAGTGAAGGAATTCCTGTGAGAAGCTAGTGATGTGAAAAATGTTTTTTCAAGATTTATAATTACTGTATACATTCAGAAGACAAGTGGTTTAGAAGTTTTTCCCAATTTTGAAAGAGCAAGTACACTCAGTTTCCAGATGTAACAAGACTTTTCCCAAGGGAAAAACATGTTTTGTTTTGTATAAGGTTACGAGAAGTTATTAGTTGTCAAGCCAGTTACTCAGAAAGATAGTATAAGAATTTTCAAATTTATACGGTCCAGTAAAAATTGAATTGTTTAATTTTGAAATTTCTAATCTCTGATTATTTCAATACTCCTCAACTTTACCTACTTAAAAGTTCTTATACTATCCCTCTAAGCTATGGGCTTAACAACTACTTGTATGGTCTTTTTACTTTTTAGAAAATAGAACATGTTTGGGAAAAGAGACGCTCAACCATAATTCCGGAAACTGTCTGTACTCTGGGCACTCTGAGAATTGAAAATAACTAAGTTTTTCGTTAAACATACCAATCAAAGGGATATCATGAGAAATTTCAAGTTTATCGTATCGACCAATTTCAAAATAATTATCATATAAGGCATTCAAAATTGAACAGCTCAAAATTGGTTTAGACGATTAACTTGAAATTTCATATGCTAACCCTCTGATTGATTTGCTTAATGAAAAAATAGTTATTTTCAATTTTCAGAGTGCCCGGAGTACAGGCAGTTTCCAGAATGTGGGTTGAGCGACTCGTTTCCCAATCGAAATGTATGTTCTGCTTTCTAAAAGGCAAAAGATCATACAAGTTTTCAAGCCCACTACTTAGAGGGATAGTATAAGAATTTTGACAATGGTATAGTTGAGCAGTATTGAGATTTTAAAATTGAGAGAAAAATGGCATGTGAATCTTACTGATTCGCAGCTTCCGGATTTTGTGAAGAAGGTTATGTCCATGGGAGATAAATTCAATTTTAATACAGATTTTCAATTTAAACAAGAAAAAGCCTGGAGAATGTATACGCGTTCAATCGAAACATAGACGGAGGACTACGTGATGGAGTCATTTCTATATTAAATTCTCAGATTAAAAATAAGACGCATGTGCCTTATCATGAACGAATTATGTCATATAATATTAGACGTACAAAACAGTATTTAAAAAACAATCCCGATCTATTTTTCACTAGAGCAGATAAGGGCAATGCTACGGTAGTGGTGGATCGAAACGTGTATATCTCGAAGGTTAATGAGGCCCTCAGCGACGAGAGATTCTATAGACTGGTTAAAGTAAACCCTGCTGCAGGGATAAAAAAGCGGATAAAAAAACTCATTGACCTTTGGAGTGCACGGGGCGTTCTAGAGTGCGACGAGGCCTTTAGAGGTCTTTCTTCCAAGGGCATCGAGCACACATCGCTGCCGAAAACTTATGGCCTAATAAAAATACATAAACCGGACAATCCCGTAAGAATTATAGTTTCAGCAATTAATAGCCCCACTTATTTTCTTGATAAATGCATATCCGTCTTATTAACAAAACATTTTCCTTTACCAGCTTCTCATATAAAAAATAGTACACAATTAAAAAGTAATCTCACTAATATGAATATTTCTGATCAGCACTGTTTTGTGTCCTTCGACGTTGTTTCGTTGTTTTCGAGTTTGCCAAAAGATGCGATAATACTGTCGATCGAAAAGAGATGGAAATGGCTCTCCTGTATGAATTGTATGTCGAAGAGTGAATTTATGGATGGTATAAAAATTCTTCTCGACTGTACGTATCTTGTGTTCGATGGCAAATTTTATAAACAAGTCTCAGGCGCTCCGATGGGATTCTGCTCGAGCCCTGTTTTTGCAAATATGGTTCTGGAGGATCTCGAGGAACATTGTCTGGGTATTGCAAAATCTAGCGTTCGACTTTTTTACAGATACGTGGATGACTGTCTTTTGGTTTTGGATAGAGAAAAGATTGAATTTGTGTTATCTATATTTAACAGCTATAGTAACTCCCTTCAATTTACTCACGAAATTGAAGTTAACAATAATATAAATTTTCTCGATATCTCTATTATTCATGATTCAAGTGGCCACATTTTTACTAATTGGTTTCAAAAAAATACAGCGTCATCAAGATACATAAATTATTTTTCTCACCACCCAAAAAACCAGAAGATAGCAATAATGTATAATTTATTTGATAGGGCGGTATTGTTGTCCGATCCGCGGTTTCACTGTGAAAATATCGAAAAAGCGAAAAAAATTCTCATAGCTAATGACTATCCTCCAGATTTCATAGAAAAATTTAGTAAAAAACGGATTGCTCGCAACCTGAGCCTCTCAAGGGCCACGTTAGGAGGTGTAGTTGAAAGCAATGCACACTCACATAGTATTAATAACAATAATTCTAACTCCAGAAACGGATACGCGGTGTTCCCCTATTATGAAGGGTTTAACGATAAATTAAAATCGGTGTTGAAAAGAAATGACATGAGTTTGATAAATAGTGTTACTGATAAGTTCAATAAATTTATAAAACTTGGCAAAGATCCTACTGCTGTGGGAGACACAAGAAATGTTGTATATAAGTCGATTGCTCCGATTGCGAATCTACGTACATCGGAGAAACGTATCGGCCGTTAAAAACTAGGCAATACGAACATAAAAGATATATAGAGAAAAGGGATCTTAATTCCCCTCTCGCGGTACATGCATTGGAGACAGGACACAATTTTGATTTTAACAATATTAAAATAATAGATGGAGAACCGTCTATGTTCCGTAGACGGTTCTCAGAAATGCTACATATTCAGTTTTTCGATGGCACACTTAATAGGGCTGAGGATACGTGCCGCCTCAAAGCGAGTTATAAAAATGTTATAGCAAACCTAAAAAATAGTCCGAATAAATTTTAATTGTAAATAATGTGATTACGGAGGCTCGGTGGCGAGCGGACTGTATCAGGATCTTAGCATGCAGTGAGAGGTGGCATACCGCCTCGCGCTCTCTTCATCTCAGCCAACACATGTTCAATAGTGATTGGCTGGCGAGCCGGAGCGGAACAGCCCAGTGGGAGGTCGGGGAGACCGGGTTGCCGTGGCAACGCGCCGTCCATACTGTATACTATATAGTCATATAGTCATGGCAGGAGCGTTTCTTGCGATGCGGCGCGGGCCCCCCGCTCTGCTACTTGAGTATTAGCGTGCCACCTCTATTGTGTTATTCGTTCTTGGTATACGGATGAAGCTCGAGGTATCCGTCGCCGATGTGTTTTGCATTATATTTTATACAACAATTCTAAGTATTGGTACAGCACCTAATGTATGTATTGCGCAATATATATTGCTCGATTTTCGTCGAAACATTAGTTGATGTCCTGCCTCGACCGGTGCCGCATTACCATCTTATGGCACCGGTGAATCCGTTCTGTGTTAATAAAATTCTCGAGTCCTAGGCCGTAAGTTATTGTTAAATTTTGTAATAGTTCTTTTGTAAACTTTGGTTTAATTTTCTAAATTTAAATTTATAGCGCCATATGCGATTTATCCTTTTTCTGGTCCGTTTCTAATAATGTAGAACACGAAAGTTGTTTTGCAAATTAGGTAATTATTTCAAGTTTTCTAATTTCAATTTCACTTATTATAATTGTAATAAAACCTTGTAAATAAACGATTATACAGCCACTGAAGAGGGGATAAAAATATCCCGAAACGTTTGGCATTTTAAATAAACAACTTGGCTCGACGAGACGCATCAATTTTTATTCCACAGTATTGAGATAATCAGAGATTAGAAATTTCAAAATTCAATAATTCAAAGTTGCTGAGCCGTATCAACTTAAAAATTCTTATATTATCTTTCTAAGTGACTGCCTTGACAACTTATAAGTTCACGTTATCTTATACAAAACAAAACATGCTTTTCCCTTGGGAAAATGCTCATTATATCCATGATCTAGAAAATGAGTATACTTCGTACTCCTTTCAAATTGAGAAAAACTTATTTTCTATCTTGAAATCCATCGCAAGAATAGCCTGTGAAAGTTTAAGTTTATCGCATAAACCAATGTCAAAATAATTGTCATTTATGGTATTCCAAATCGAACCGATCAAAATTGGTCTAGACGATTTACTTGAAATTTCTTATGCTATCCCTCTGATTGATTTGCTTAATGAAAAATTGGTTATTCTCAAGTTTGAGAGAGCAACATATACAGTCTGTTTCCAAATCTAATGTAACAAGTATTTTCCCAAGGGAAATGCATGTTTTGCTTTGTAAAAGGTAACGAAAACTTATGAGTTGTCAAGTCTGTCACTCAGAGCGATAGTACGAGAATTTTCAAGTCGAAACGGCTTAGCAAAATAGTTACATACCTGATAATTTAGACTCTAAAGCCATTATTAAATCAATGGTTTAAGTATATCTACATGAAAATATAAGTTCTTGGATCGAGTGAATTGTGTGCATTGTTTTCAATTGTTAAAACAAATTTGGATACCATGAGTCTTGTTTGGAACGCCGTAGAGAGTAGACGTGTTTATACGCGAGCTCGAGCAATTTCCACGGCACACGTGTGAGAAAAATTTCGCCCAGTGTAGTGATCCAACTTATTCATAGTTCAGTGGAAAAATCAGCAGTTTCAAACTGCAGGTTGCAACGATCCAACTTCACGAACTTCACGATGGCCTTCGGAACCGGGGGCTCATCACAAAATCCCTCAACGCAAAAACACATAAGCTACGCCAAGGCCTCTCAACAAGATGTCAAACCCAAAAAAGAACACGCAGTGATAATTGACGCCCTAGAAGGCCTCACCATTGATGACTACCTAGACGGCATTGAACCGTTAATTGACCTCACCAATGTTAGATTCATCTCCAAAATTTCTGGCGGAAGAATATGTATATTCCTAATCAACGAAACTACAGCTTGTAAATTAGTGAACAAAATAGTTAAAATAAAAGAAGAAGAATTCAAAATTCGTCCACTAATTGGAAAAACTAAAAGAGTTGCTATATCTAACGTTAATCCGGTCATACCTCACGAAATCGTACTCAACACTCTTAAAAACTCTGGAATTACACCAACATCTAACATCAACTATATAAAAGCCTCCACGAGCAAACTAGGTAGATCGCACATCCTATCATTTAGAAGACAAATCTATATTAAAGAAGAAGACGAAAATTCATTACCCGAGAGTCTTCAAATTAACTACGAAGAAACATCATATTGGATATACCTCAGCACCGATTCAATGCGGTGTTATCATTGCAAACAATTCGGTCACTCTGCGAAAGAGTGTACGAAGCCCAAAGAGTTCCCAGAACTCCCTCTAAACACACAACATTTTAACGATCACAACAAGAGTACAGAATCACTTGACACACTGAATGATTTAGGTGAGAATTCAACAAATATTACAAAATTAATCAATAAAGCCAGCAAGAGACCCCTCTACCATCAACAACTTCTGAAAGCTCAAATCACTCAAACAAAAAAACAACTCAAGAAGAAACTAACACTTATAATACTGGTTTATCACCTACAAGTAATAAACCCACCAGCAAAGACAACTTCAAAAAACCTGAATTTAAAAAACAAAGGTGCGACAAACTAGAAACATCAATAATTCCACTAGACTCGATTATTAGAAGCTTAGAGAAGTGTCCAGATCAGCACATACTCAGCTCTGAAAAATTCCACAAATTTCTATCTGAAACGTACGGACAAAGCAACATTCTCGAAATATCGCACCGTTACACACACAGAAGCGCTCCTCAAAATGATTAATGCACACTACCCTTACTCGGAAAGCCCAGCACTCAAATCCAGATGCACAAGAATAAATATGAAGATCTACTTTCAAGTGACTCAGAAAGCGAACGCCAACTATACGATACGGAAGAGGAGCAATACTAAATAATGGAGAGACTGACGAAACAGATAGCTCTTAAAATTCTATACTATAACCCTCGAAGCCTTCTTCAGCGCAAATACGAAATGCAGCAAATACTCAAGGAAATTGAAATACTCAAGGAAATCTTAACATGTGTAGAAACTTGATTGACTCCGTCCAATTCAATAAAAGTTTCCGGATTCACACAAGTAAGAAAAGACCACCTACATTCAAAAGGAGGAGGTATCTTATTTTTAATTCGTAACAATTTAACATTCAGCGCAACTCAAAATTTACAAACTCCGGACATATCGGTAGAACTCTGCGGTATTAAAATCGAGAATGTCAATCCGTCTCTTGACATTGTAGCGTGCTACAGAACCTCAGGTATTATCCTTACACAAGCTCAGTGGAATACTTTGATATCTAATATAAACAATAATAGTATACTGGCTGGCGATTTTAACGCACACCATACGTATTGGAATTGCGCTGATATAGATAGCAACGGAGCTAGACTTGCCTGAAGCAATTGACACATACAACTTATGTTTACATAATAATAATTCACTTATATTGACGTTCATCGCGACTACCTTTCTAACCTAGATTTAATTTTTTCGTTATATGATTTCGTTAAATGATACAGGTCAAAGTTCATGATGAAACCTGGGGTTCCGACCATTACTCGATTTACATTTCTGTCAACTCCGAAAAAGTCTACTACCAAAAAAAATCATTCAAATTTAAATCCCTCTGCACAGACTGGATCAAATTAAACTCTTACTTAGAAAATAGTTATCTCAACTTCTCACTCGAATACAAAAAAAGTAGTCCTAGTCAAAAATATGAAAACTTTATGGAAATTACTACAAACGCAGTAAAAAGCTCAACTCCGAGGAAAAATCCTGCAAAAAAAACTCCTCTTAGAAATCCTGTCCCATGGTGGGATGCAGACTCCGATAGAGGTAAAAGATTAAGGCGTGCTGCTTTCAAAAAGTGGGAGTTTTCGAAAAATACTATTGACCTAATAAATTACAAGAAACACACTGCCACAGCAAAAAAAATATACAAAAATTAAAAAAAAGATCATGTTACAAAATTCGCGGAAAGCATGAAATTCAGAATAAATCCTTCCTATGTCTGGAACAAATTTAAAATAATCAAAAACAGCTGGCTTAATACTACTTCTCAATTTACAAACAATGACCCTAAAATGGATACTAAAATAGATATAGCACTTAACAAAATCAGCCCCGCATGGGCACAAACAGATCCAAGCAGCCTCCCACACTGTGAAACAAATATATTTTTGGAGACGCTTTTCAATTTCGTTGAATTTAACACCGCCTTAGACTCTAAGACCGCAAACGCCTCACCAGGTACCGACGGAGTAGATTACGAAATTATTCAGAAACTGCTGACTAAATATAAATTATTGCTCCTCGATATATTTAAATATATGTACGAGGGAAAAGATTACCCAACCAGTTGGAAATACTCGTTTACTCACTTTATACCTAAAGGAGATGGGTCTTCCTTTAGACCAATCTCCCTAACACATTGTATGTGCAAATTATTTGAAACTATAATCAAAAATAGACTTCAGTGGTGGACTGAGTTCAATAATCTTATCCCTCCTAGTCAAAGCGGCTTTCGCAAAGGCAAATCGTGCGCAGATAATCTAGTCAACTTATGATTAAAAATAGACGAAGTATTCTTAGAAAAAAAGAGGTTCTCGCAGCATTCCTTGATGTAAATGGTGCGTTCGACAATGTCAACATTGACATATTATTACACAATTCGCTTCAATTGGTTGTCCATTAGTTTTATTACAATTCATAAAACACATAACACAAGAAAGGGTAATTTTCACCGACTATACAAACACACCAAGGATCAGTCACAAGGGTGTTCCACAAGGTGGAGTTTGAAGCCCCCTATTGTATACCATATACGTAGCAAGCATAGTCTCAAATGTAAAAAAAACCGTAAATGTCTCTCAGTTTGCTGACGATATAGCATTATACGTGAAATGTAAATCGGTCAAAAGAGGAACAAAAATACTGCAAAATGGTATCAAAGCTATTGAAAAAGGGCTCTCAGATATAGGACTTGAGCTCTTCCCGTCCAAAAGAGCGTTCATTCATTTTAACAGAAAAAACACTCTCCCAGGCAGCACAAAACTATCAATTAACGACTGCACTATAACTTCGTAAGAATCTGCCCGATTCGTCGGCATTATCTTTGACTATACCTTATCATTCAAAGCTCAAAGGGCAATAGTTCAAAAAAAATGTTTCAAAATTTTAAACAAACTAAAATTTCTAAGCTGTGACACATGGGGTTCTGATCCAATGACTTTGCTCTTACTCTATAAAAGTTACGCTCGCTCTATCATAGACTATGGTTTCTACGTATATCTTAACGGGAAAGCGAATATCGAAAAAAATTGAAAAGGTGCAATACGCAGCAATCAGAACCGCGCTCGGATATCGCATCAGCACCCCTACAAACTTGCTCCTTGGAGAATCAAAGCTAACCTTAATCGAGGAAAGAGCTAAGCTCCTTTGCAACCGCTTTCTACTAAAACAAACATCTAATCTTGACTCTCAAACGTTTAGTAGTATTAAAAATTTTTACAATATAAATAACAAACGCGGTATCGAAACAAACAAAAAAATAATTACGCATTATATATCGACCTTAGTTAAGTTCTCCATTCCTGCGAATAATATCTCTTCTAGTAACTTCATACTATATAAGTACGACTACAACACTCTGATAACGTCGACTCCCTACGACGAGCAATTCGGCAAAAAATTAAAACTCGCTCAAGATCCCAATCAAATGCTTGACATGTTTATCGCAAAAAATACCGCATGTGCAATCTTCACTGACGGCAGCAAAATCGCAGGAAATAATGCAATGGGAAGTGCATGACTCTGTCCCAGCTTAAACGCGCAACTAGCCAAAGCGATTAATCAGAATGCATCCGTATACACAGCTGAGTGCGTAGCTCTTCTTGACGCTCTAAACCTAGCCCTAGACCAATGAAACAAAAACGTATTTATATTTACAGATTCGCTCAGCGCCCTGCAATCAATGTACTCAACCAAATCCAATGTAGAAACTAATCCGTATATTTGTAAGTTAAAAAAATATATATAACGAACTTATAATAACACTCACAATACCATAATTAAATTCTTCTAGGTACCAGCTCACATGGGAATAAGGGGCAACGAAGCCACTGACTCCCTCGCAAAAGCGGCAACCACTTCTGTACAAATAGACGTAAACGAAATTCCATACACCGACTATTATCACATGTTCACAGCTACAGCTAATAGGCAAACGTCCGAAAACATATGCAAAGAAGGCCAAGAAAAAGGCAAATTTTACTTCCAAAATTTTTACAAAAATACCAACAAACCATGGTTTTTAGGTACACGAGACCTTCCGCGCGAATTTGTAGTTACTATCAATAGGCTTAGAGCTAACCACTATAATTTGGCCGCTTCATTCTATCGTAAAAACATTGTTATCGACGACAAATGCAAATGCAAACTTGCGCCTGAAAGTATTGACCATGTTTTATGGCATTGTAAAATGTATGATTCTCAGAGGTTGGCTCTTATCAAAAACTTAAGGGGTTATGCCTGAGTTAAACCTGCAAAAAACAAATTATTAGTTATTAAGCAAAAAAAAATTATTTATAAGCAATATTAAAAAAATTCTTATTCCTATTATATATCTATACTTACTTTACAAAAAATTCCATGTGTGAAGTATTAAATTTGAACAGATTTTTCCCTTTGCCGTATGAATTCTCAGCATCCGGGTGATGAATATAGACCAAACTGGATGGAAAATCTTCTCAATGTGATTCTCCTCAGCTTGAACGGTAGGGATTTCCGAAAAATAAAAATTTTAAATATTTACTAACACATAAGTTATAATATAAGTAATTATAGTAAATGTTACGTATGTTTACATGCGCACAAGTGCACTGTATTTCCTTTTCTCCAAATTTTATGTTTATTTTTTTTTGTTTTCTTTTCCTTTTGCCAATATATGTATAGCAGAAATAAGTCTGTAAAGATTTGAAATGCTCAATAAAAAAAAAATTTGGATTCCGAATTTCAGCCTTCTAGCTATAAAAGATTTTAAATGAGGTGAAGACCGAAATATGCAAAATGCAGCTTTCGTAACTTGTGGATGATTATTTATTTCAATTATATTCTTTACACTCATTTCATACCTATCATAGCTAGAGGGCTGAAATTTTGTACATAAGTTTGTTTTAACATATTGAAGTACCCATTACATGATACTAGGAAGATGAATGAACTATATTAAAAATTGTTTGAAACTGACTCTATCGCTCGATGATGGTAGATTGAAAGGATAATAAAATGCGTCTCTTCGAGCTAAAATGTTTATACTACGCCAGACGTTTCGGGGTAATTTTACCCCCTCATCAGTGGCAAGTTTAAAAAAAATGAGTCGCGCGCTACATCGACGACGTGAAAACCGCAGACGGCGAAAGGATGAGGCACCGGCCAAGGACAAAAGTCAACTTGACTTTTGTCCTTGGCCGGTGCCACATTACCATCGAGTGGCACCGGTCGCGTTTATTACTTTTGTTAAAAGTTTTTCGAGCGTCATCCTTTCGCCGTCTGCGGTTTTCACGTCGTCGATGTAGCGCGCGACTCATTTTTTTTAAACTTGCCACTGATGAGGGGGTAAAATTACCCCGAAACGTCTGGCGTAGTATAAACATTTTAGCTCGAAGAGACGCATTTTATTATCCTTTCAATATATTAAAAATTGGTGATATTGTTGATTATACTGACATATAGTAATTCATCGATTATCTATGATAGGACGAGACGGCAAGTTTTTCCATAAAAAAAAAGAATAGTAACACATTTACTGATTTAATAACTAGAGTAGATTTTACTTCCGCTCGTTGCTTCCATAAATAACACAAAAATTTTTCATGATGCGAAACAATCCTGTTTATTACACGATAATTTTGGATGTACACATGATATTACCACATATTATGGGCACATTTGTCGTGTGATAATGTTATGTAAGAACATCATGCGATTCTATCACATATACAGTCGGGTACAATTGAAACTTTGAATAGTACCGAATTTGCGTCACGTTCTGCGCATGTTTGTGATCAGTACGCGAAGCTTTATTTATCAAAAGAATGGTGACCTAACCTCCTACGGTAAATACAGCGTCAGCGTAATCGGTCACCAAACGTTCGCTGCGATGCGCAGAACGGGGCGTCAGTCGCAATTATTCAAAGTTTCAATTGTATCCGACTGTACCTTTTCATAGGCTATCTACCTTTTTACATGCTACAATTTGGTCGATTGTTTATATGAATACAATTATATTTATAATCCTTCTCTCACTTAAACAGTTATTTATTTATTTATAATCGATTGCTTTTTATAAAAAACTTGCCAATTTATTTCTTGATATCATAACTTTCTTTGGCTAAAAATAAAATGGCAATTTATGTAAAATCGAAGGTATAGAGAAGAAACACTAAAGAAAGGGTAGTCTGTCCAACAGACTCTTGATCCGAACATGTTTATAGATTATTATTATTTTTATAGATAGTTGAGAGTTTTGGATTATTCAGCTAAGTGTATAAGCATCATATACTTTCAATGCCTGTGATTCACTCATTTACGAGGTAAAAAAAGACATACATCCTAACATAATTATTTTTGAACTGATTATAAACACCTTTTTCTCCACAACTTAAAGATTAATTTTACAACTCTTGATAACCTTAATGTAACAAAAATTTAAACTCCTAATAACACTTATGCAGACAAAACCAAACTCTCATTAACACTCATGCAGATAAAATAAAAAATTCTAAGAGTTTACTCTAAAATTAAACTTTAATTTTCAAACTTTGACAACTCTTATGTAGCCGAAATTATACTAGTAGCTTTACTGCATACTCTTAAGACGTGTTGATATTATAATCGTCAGATCAACAAATAATATATCTTCTTTCCTCTTGTGAATAAGTGATCGAAACACAAATACTGGAAGAATATGTGATGATTATTGATCAAGTTTGAAAACAAATAATTATGTTAGGATGCATGTCTTCTTTTACCTCGTCAATGAGTTAATCACAATCACTCCAATCATGATGCTTATACATTTAGCTAAAAAATCCGAAACTCTCGTGTATGAAAATATGAATGTGTAATCATATTCGCGTTAAGGGTCTGTTGGACCGACTACCATTTCTTTAGCGTCACTTCTCCTTCGATTATCTATACCTTCGATTTTACATAAATTCTCATTTTAATTTTAAGAAAAAAAGTTATGATATCAATAAATAAATTGGCAAGTTTTTTGTTATAAAAAGTAATTGTTTTAAAATACATAAATAACCGTTTAAATTAAGGAAGGATTATAAATATATGCGTTCATATGAACACGCGATCAAATTATAGCATTTGAAAAGTGAATAGCCTGTACGCTAAATGGGGTGTTGCGTGACTGATCATAAAGATGCGTATAACGTGGCGCCATTTCGGAATTATTAAAAATTTCAATTGTACCCTCCTGTGCATGTAATCTGTTGTTATTTATGGAAGCAACAAGCGGATGTAGAATCTGCTCTAGATAGTAATTCAGAAAATGAGTTGCTATCTCCTTATTTAAATATTCTGTTCATATAAAAAATCGATCCCAAATTTTTTTTATAAATATCATTCACTATAGGTATAAATTCAATGTCTATTACTGAATTTGGGACATGAATAAAGCTAAAATATTTGAATTTAATATTTTTGCTGCTTATAGATAGAAGTCTGATACGGTAGGACGGGGAACCCGCGAGGGCTGGGTCGCACGACCACGGCGATGACGGCGCGAGCGGGTAATTCGTTCGCTTTCCGTGGTGGTGGTGTTGCGTGGTGTGGCGCGTCGTTCTCCTCGTGCGTGCTCTCTTCCTCCCGTGTTCCTCGAGGCTTTACTTCGCGTCTAATTTCGGGCTAACACACGGCTGACACTCTTAATCGTTAGGACCATTTGAGCCGGCGATATAGTAAAGGATTTAATTTTACGGATTTGTGGATTGATATTGACTGATTTATTGTGCTGATTAACTCCGCTCGGATAATACACTCTCACTCGACACGCTGCTTATGCTTATGTGCAAACACGGCGACGGCTACGGAAGTTACACGGCACTCACAAATTAACGGCACTTCTCTTACGATTTTCTCCTTTCGATTCTCTCGCTTCCCCTCATTCGGCCGTAACCTCGTTCCCTGTGAACGCGCGAAAACTAAGACTACGCGGGTGGTGCGGTTGACTCTGGATTCACTCTGCTATTGCTCTGAATTTACTCTGATATTAATCTGAATTGTTCCCTAAGTGCACACTCTTGGGAGGTTTGCGAGGTACTGATTCGCGCTCGCTCATCGCCCGTGTATCCCCATCCGCGACAATTACAATTTTTCTCACGCGCAATTTGATATTTCTCGCCTCACGGCTTCGGCGGATACATATAACTCTATTTACATCCGTCGTTGTGGACGACGTTTGCGCCTCTACTTCGACCCAATAGTCCTCCACGCTTGTACAGTGGGGCTCAAAGGCCTCCACTCGGCGATTCGCAAGCTCTCTAGTTCTCTCCTTCACGCTCTCTCGGCTGCGCACGCACACACGCTTGCTCATCCACTCATACACATGTGGCTCTGCCGTTCGCCGCGCCGCACGCTGTGCGCCATACGCTCGCTGCGCTCGTCGTTGCCTCGTGCTTGTCGGTGGTATCATGGCGGCGCCTGTGGCCCGTCGATGCGCCTGCTGGCTCTGCACGCCGTGCGCGGCCGCGTGTGTAGTCGGCGGCGCTCCTACTCCTCGTGCGCTCTCTCGCAGCTTGGTGGCCGTGACGTCACAGCGGTGACTGGGCCAGCTGCTGTGCTCCTCCCGCGTTCTCTCTCCTTCTCCTAGGGCGCGGCTCGGTGCCGGCGCCTAGCTACGACTCGGTATTCTCCCCTGTAAACACCCGTACGTAAGAGCATGTTCGTTGTACTTGGTCTCGGGTGTCTGCAGGGAAGCAACCCTGTAGACAGATAGATTTGAATTTTTACCATATAAGGGTTGGAAATCGAGAATTCGAAAATGAACTTTGATTAAAACAATGAAATAGCCGCATAGATAGAATAAACTCTTGGATTTTTTGTGACATTAAGATTATCAAAAGTTATAAAATTAATCTTTAATTCTTACAGGAAGAAACGATCTTATACTGGCCAGTCTTTTACCGTGAAAAGGTTTGTTTGGAGGGGGGGAGGGTCAATTTCACTACTTTTAAAAGGAATGCAATACATTTAATAACGATGTTATAGTATTTATGTATTCCGAAAAGATTCTTTTATGTTCTTGGTACGATTTCAAAAACCGACATTTGATAAAACTTTTATTAAATATCAATAATATTTTTAAAAGTAATCCACAGAATAGATAGGCCTGCGAAAACAGCTACGAAAACAGCACCGTTACGAAAACATCAGAGAAACGGCACGGAAACGGTAGGGAATTGGAATCGGAAAGGAAATGGAAACGACACTGCCATGGAAAGTTCTTAACGGTAGTATATGAGTTTTTATCGCCTTCAAGAGCTTATCATTATAATTGCTCATATACATTGCGACCATTACGGTACCTTTACCCACAAAGGTAAACCTGATATCTGGGTGGATCTTAATGAATCTTTTTGTTTCTGTGAATTTGTTTTCAAAAGTTTTTTCCTCTATTGTAACATGTCTTGTTTTGTTTCTGTGTTGTTTAATTTTATTACTCAAAGTGTTACGAATATATACTATTGGCTGTATTTTCAAGAACATCCCGAAGTGATATTAAATTAAGCTTTTTATACTTGCTACTATAAGATATTTATTAAGAACACACCTAGGTTAAATTTTCTACCTAGTGCAGTCACAAATTTCACATTAATCGGTATATCCTCATTTGCCAAATTCGTGAACCATTTTTCGAAACTCGGATTGGTATCATTTTCTGTCGTTAAACTATCGAATTTTTGATTGTGCGTGTAATTTAGATTTGACAGGTAATTTGTATTATGCATATCCTGGTTGGAAGTGACACATTGCAATGTATCGTGTGGAAGTGTGTCTGGTAAAAATTTGTGTATTTCATTTGATTTTGATTCTAAGTAATTTAAATGAATGCAAATATCTTCTATCTCGAGGTTTAGAATTTTGCGTTTAAGTTTATAACAATTTCATTCAATTGGTTCTTTCCTGATTTACTGTGAAAGGAGAAATGGATCGGATTACTTGTGATATTGTTGGTGCGTGCAGGTCGTGTGCTGTGTGTTCTGCATCGCAGTAGAAATTGTCGTTGTGTTCTGGCTCTCCTTAAGTATCGCAGTAGCGTGTTCCATGTCTTAACGTGTTGTCGTGTGTTGTCTCCGCATATCCTCTCGATATTGTCGAAAGAGAAATTGCTTAAGACCAGTAAAGATCCACGGTCCATAATAGAAGTGTGTAGATAAATGCGTACACTTTCCACTGTAAGTGTATTAGTAATCATGGAAGAATTGATCGAGGTTCCCGAGGCAAGTTACATAGAATGGGTTCAATAAAAATACCTATTCTTTTTCTGGTCGACATTCGGACGATCATTGTCGTCCTCTTCAGGAAACTGTCAAAAATTTTATTATTATATTAAAAAGAATATATGTACAAAACAATACTTTTTGAATGTTGCTGATTATATCGAATAGTATGATGCCTACCTACCAAATGGCAACCAGCCTTACTCGCTTCTGCGCCTGATGTATGACAACCCGGTATACTATACGGTACATTTCATACACAAATTTTAAGACATAAAAAGATATAGTTTTCAATTGAAAAATGCTTATAAATAGGGTACGTGAATAGTTAAACAGATTTAAATAAAAAAGTGCTGCAGTGGTGTGTACCGACAGAGAGTATCTGGCACGCACACACGGCAGATGTGAATAATATATATACATGCTGAATATAGCGTTCATATGTGTGAAAGTTGCTTCGCTGGATGAAGTAGTTCTGAGATCAATATATCCACCATATCTACCCATACATAAATAAGTTGATTTGTGCATTGGTAATGGAAGATTGAGGCATGGATGTAAGAAAATAATTATGGAAGAATATATCGTCTCTTCCAACGAAGACTAACCACTGTTCAAAAAGGTCAATTTTCAATGGTTAGAGTGTTATAAGAAATTGAAGCTACTGCAACGTATGGTAAATTTTGCATGTGGATGAAAGTACAAATTTATCTAAGTTTAGATAAGTTTATATTATTCGCGGACGTTCAATGGTTAGAGTATTACAATAAATTGAAACTACTGCAACGTATGGTACATTTTGCATGTCGATAAAAGTACAAATTATGTAGCATTGAATTTAGGCGTATATTAAAGTTGCTAATCTTTATTGGAAGCGACAACATGGTTTTACAATATTTTTACGCATTAAATAAAGCCGCGTTTTGTTTACGTGTAACGTTATATTCAAAAGCGAGCTTTACAAACGACGCCGTACACATAATTAACTTTGCTCTAACATTTGCACCAATTATCTACCGATGCCAAACGGATTGTTCATGCATCGTTTGGATCCGTGAAAAGCACGATAAATTCACTGTACCCCGCACCCCAACAAAAACACATAAACAGAAAGAAAAGCCGCAAACACCTTACAGCTTCTTAGTTATGATGTGTATCTATATATATCTGTATATATAGTTAATAGTTAATATATATAGATAATTTAAGTACACTCGCAAAGTATACATACACATAATATATAGAGGCAAACGGAGTGGACACACACACACGCACACACACATACGTATACCCGCACGCTTGCACACACGTACATACTCATAGGGAAAGCCCGAAACGCTATATAAGCTGTAACACGTAGTACACTGCATTAAGGGCCTGAGAGTGGGGGACGAGAAGCTCCCCATCTACGCACACAATATACAAGAAGCTAGATCTCGCTGTAAGTCAGCTGCGTAGAGATTATCGGTAGTGGGGGATTGCGCGCCCCTCAAACTCTGCCCAAATTTTGTGACACCTTCCTCTCCTCTGTTTTCCAAATTTTCACGCAAACCCACCGTACCAACTCAAGCGCTAGAACGTCCGTAAAGATGTTATTCACATCAAAAACGTTTTCAGATCAAAACAACAACAGAGAACTTACCGCAGCGGAGTGATTTTGTAACGAATACAATGTTTAAAACATTTCATAATTCTAAGCGGCGGAAATAGGAAATAGACCACTGCATAATTAGCCTACACGTTAAATTCCTGTATACAACCATTGACAAAACATTAGTTATGCGAAGTATTGAAAGAAGGTACGTGCAGATAACAAGAAAATTCCGCTTGACGAAATTTTAAATGCTTGTTAGTTGCTTATGGAGAGAAGGAATGCTTTTTGAAATTATTTTATAAACCTATATTCTTTTTTCGTTACGTAGATGACATAATCACTTCTATTTCAAACAACAAAATAGAAAAAACACTAGAAATATTCAATTCATTTAATAACAGTTTACAATTTACTCACGAAATGGAAATAGAAAACTCCATAAGCTTCTTAGATGTTTTATTGATCTTCAATAAAATATGTATATACGTAAACAGCTTCGTATTAAAAGTCTATTGAACTGACAAGCATTTTTTTCAGTATCACTTCACTACCATTGATTTTATGAAAATTCCAATTAAACAATCCAAATAAAATCATGAAAGCTCTAATATCAATAAATAAATTGGCAAGTTTCTTTTATAGAAAACCAATCGTGTTGAAATAAATAAATAAATGAGCGTTTAAATGAGGGAAATAATATGGAGATTAAAAATCCATTATTATAATATACAGATGGCCTTTTGCAGGAAGAAGTTCTAAAGGCTTCGATCTGTAGTCTTTCGAATAAATTCTTATTTTCATCCCTAGAAGGCTATTGCATTGAAGAATCGACAAACAATAATACTAAAGTAGTTTATAATATTAAATGCTGTCACCATCAAACAGACCTTTCTATTAAGATTGTCTTTCCCTTCGTTAAAATAAGAAAAAAATCTATTACACGTATGAAAGGTAGAAAATAAATTAATTCTAAAAAAATTAATTACTTACTTTTTGATACATCTTACTGCTTGGATAAAAATTTATACCTTTCAGAGCTAAATCACCTTCATTCATTTCTCGAAAACTATATTCAATGTGAGGAATATTAAATCTTGTTGCTATACTTGATACAATGTCACGAGTTTGTGGAAATTTTGGTCCAAATATTGCTGCAATGCCATCTGCTAGAAGATCACATACTAAAACCAAAATATTAATATTAATTTTGAAATCTGCATTACAAGCATGCCACTTACGGAAAGTAACTACGTTCTAAACTATTATATGATATTATTATGTGGCAGGTTACCATGGGTTTTGGACTCTCTTAAGAGGGATATAGAAATTTTTACACGAGACATTTTTGTATATACATAAGTTTTCGTAAATTTCTCCAAACAAGAATGAAAATTCTTTTTATAGGATATAGCTGCATAAGCCTACAAAATCTGCTTCAAATGAAAATCAATTCTGAGATAGACCAATTTTTCCTACATAGAAAACAAATTTTTTTTCTCAAAATTTTGGGCGCCACAATAACTATTTCAATTTTTGAAACGATTACTGTGATTGAAAAATCTTCTTGAAACTTCTTTTATTTATCATTCGGCCCCATCGTAACCTATTAACTTGAGAAAATTCTGTTATACGTATCATATCTAAAACTCTTAAAAATTATTTGTCTAGGTCATTTTATTTTTACTGCATTCACTGTTAAAATTGGAAACATTTTATTAGCGTTGTCGGGGCCGATTGGCAAAGAAAAAGACGTCATTTTCATAAAAAGATGTCATTGGATGAGCTGCCGCAGCCGCTTCCGCAAAAAAAGTCATTTTGTATAGAAAAAGACGTCATTCGATGCGCTGTCGTGACCGCTTGGCATATAAAAAGACGTCATTTCGATAATAAATGATGTCGTAAATGTTCAAAATCATGATACGCCTGACGTCAGCAAATGACGCCATATTCAACAGGGACATATCCCAACACATATACTTACAGGCACACGCACACGTACATACATCCACATTTACGGGTAATTTTCTACTATCGACAAGCAAAAAAATAGTTATCGCTATAACCCTCGAAATATGTTTTACAGATTGTCATTATGTTCTGTAAATTTTTTCAGATTCTTACCGGCCCGTCTGTTCAAGTTACAAAGGGTCAAAATTGGCATTTTAAGAATTTTTTTCATTTTTTACCTATTTTCTATTTTTACGCTATCGGGGGTCTAGAAATCTACCGACCTCTGCAGGTAAGCTGGCATATTTGCTCCGGTTAAAGGTACATCTCGCCTGCAGTACACTGCGACGAAAGGACCGCCAAGCGTGAGTGGGTAAAGCCGCAGTTTAGTTAAGTTTATATTCTGCCACGACTAGTTCGTATTGTTGGAAGCTATTCGCACTAGCATTAGAAAGACGGATGCTTCAATCAACGGCGCGTGTTATAGACGTACGTTTATTTGTAACACTTTTTATAAGAACTAGCGTAAGATATCTTATACGAACAATTATAGAGTAGATGGGTAGGATGGAATGAGTGGATGAATCTCTATATATCTTGAAGCCCCTGTCCAGGCTGCTCAATAAAACAAAACAAAGAATAAGAATAATTACCTGGAAGAAAATTCTAGAAGAAGCTGATAGATGAAGGCTGGAGGCCATAAGGAGATTGGAGGATACAATTCAAAGCGATTTGTGAAGGCTGTACATTATTCGAAGCGGCAGGTAGAGGCTCCAGATCATGGGTGGCGGTGATAGGTCGAGGTTGTAAGTGGATGTTGAAGGTCAAAGATATAGGGTAAAGGACACGAATGGAAGCAATAGTTGGAGGGTGAAAGTGCTAAATACACAGTCGAGGAATAGGAGGAAGGTAAAATCGTTAGTATTAGAAATGATAGTTTAGGGTGTTGATTATAGGTAGAGGTAAGATGTGGAAGTGAAGAGGTTGTGATTGGAAGTGATAGGCTGGAGATAATTTGTGAAGGTAATAGGTAAAACGTGATAATCATAGGTGGAGGTTGAAGGTAATAGGTAGATGCAAGAGGTGAAGGTTGCAGGTTCTAAGGGCACTAATCTCTCTTATGGTTGAAGGGATAGAAGGAGCATAAAAATATTATAATTGGAAATGATTACTTGAGGGTGTTGATTACATGCGGGGATAAGAGCTGGAGGATGAAGGGATAATGATTTAAAACGGTAAGTGAAGGGTGAAGGCATCATGAGTGGAACCGATAGATAGACTGTGAAGGGATTATGATTGGAGGCAGTATAGGTGGTGGATCTGAGCGATAGGAGAAGGGTGGAAACGATAGGTAAAGGGTAAAAACGATAGAGGGAGGCTGAGGGATGTGATTGAAGATGATAGGTCAAGAGTGATAGGCGGATCATGACTTAATGTAATAGGTGGATATTTGAGGTTGTAGTTTGCAACGTACACGGACCCTATCAATATCAGTAAGTCCCTGGAGGTGATACCGACGGCCCGTGCTCGGGGACGTGCCGGATCTGGCAATCAGGTCAAGCCCATTATGCCTTTCCTCCTGTTCCTTCATCATTTACTGTTGAAAATCCTAACGGACACCCCACCTGGCCTAACCTAGTTTCCTATCTACAGCCCTTATCACGCTAAGGACCGACAACAGCTCCTGCGTTCGCATAAATTACGGGTCGACGAAGGGTACCCCCACACCCCGTGTCTCGTGCCCGCAAAAGCCGGGCACCTACACACGAGGTGCTGCGTAGTCTCCTCCCTCCACCTGCACCATCTGCACCTTGCATCCCTCCTCCCCCGCATCTTCTTCTTGTACAGGTGGTATCCCACCCGCCAGTGTCCGGTCAAGAAACCCACGATCAGCCTGAGTTCGGTCCTTCTTGGCCTATTCAGGGCGTTCAGCCATTCTTGGGGTGGTTCATCCCCCAGCATGCATTTCGCTTGTCGGAGTCCTGCTGTCCCCCTCCATTTCCTCTCCAGCTCCTCCTGGAGCTACCTTTTTACCGCGCTATCCAATGCGCAAGCAGGTACCGCCACCCTGCAGAGCTTAACCATTACCAGTCGAGAGCCCCTCTCCGCTAGGTGGTCTGCCTTTTCATTACCGATGATGCCTGAGTGCCCAGGCACCCATTCTATCCTAACCTCCTTTTGCCCTGCCAGCGTCTCCAGTGACTGTCTACACCCCATCACCTCTCTTGAGTCGATGCGGATAGAGTCCAGTGCCAGGAGCGCCGCCCTACTATCCGTACATATGGTAATCAACCTATGGTTACTTCCCTCATTCTGTATCCAGTCAGAGCACTCTCTTATAGCCCTGACTTCTGCCTAGAATACAGTCGCGTATTAGTCCAGGTTGCAAACCAGTTCCTCGGTGCCGCCCTTCCTCCACGCTCCTGCTCCTACCACCTGATCCGTCTTTGAGCCATCCGTAAACCACACCTCCCCCATCTTGAGTAGATCGTGTGTGCCCCCAATCCATTCCGATCTTTCCGGTATGATAAGCTTATATGGTTTTGTGAACCGTAATTCCCTAACCATCCTATCGAACTCCTTCCAATCACTACCTTTCATGATCTCCTTCCTTATTCCTTTCCTCCCGGAACCTATATCTCGACCTGGCTCCGGAGAGCCTGGCGTATGCCTTGAAAGCACCAGCCCTGATGTCCTCTGCCAGCGGTGGGATACCCAGCAGGAGTTCCAGGGCAACCGTCGGGGTCGACCTCATGGATCCCGCCATTCCTCGCACCACCAGTCCTTGGACTCGGTCTAGCGCCCCCGCATGTCCTTTCTGATCGCATTTATGTGCCCATACAGTGGCACCGTGCTTCAGCCTCGGTTTTATGATAGATTCATAAATCCATCTTACTTGGGTCGGTCCCAGTCCCCTTCGTGTTCCTATCGCCCTTCTGCACAACCAGAATGTGTTCACAGCCTTCGCACATTTGTACCTTATGTGCTTACCCCAGTTGAACTTTGAGTCTATTGTGACTCCCAGGAATTTAACCTCCTTTGACAGTTTCAGTGGAATGCCATTCAAGGCAAGCCCCTCTACCGCATTGGTCTTGTACTCGGTTGTACACAACATAACGTTCACTTTCCTGGGGGTCACACTTAGCCTCACTGCGCTGCACCACTCTTCCACGAGGCTCAACGCGTACTGCATGACTCCCGCCACTACATCCCCGTTGTCGCCTCTCACTAGAATCAGGATGTCGTCAGCATACGCCTGCGCATATATACCTGCATCCTCCAGTTTCCTCAACAAACCGTCCATTACCATACACCACAGAGTGGGAGATAGTACTCCCCCTTGTGGGTATCCCTTCCCCACTCTGCAGCTCCTAGAGCTCATGCCCCAGTGCGCCTCCACCACCCTGCTGCTCAGCATACCCCATATCCAGTTGAAAACCGTCTGGGAGACACCGTGCTCCACCCGTCCCTCCGCCATGGTTTCCCTGGTAGTGGGGTTAAATGCATTATCTACGTCCAGGAAAGCCGCCAGTACTAATCCTCTCCATTCCATACCCTTCTCTATTCGGAAAACAACCTCCGTTAGTGCCGTCTCTACCGATTTCCCCGCCTGGTAAGCGTGCTGCCCACTGTGTAGTGGTGCCGTTTCCAGGCATTCTTCTTTTATATACCTATCTACTAGCCTTTCCAGCGCTTTCAAGAGAAACGAGGTCAGGCTGATAGGTCTATAATACCCTGCGACCGAATGCTGTGCCTTCCCTGGTTTAGGGAGAAACACCACTATAGCCCTTCTCCATTTGCCTGGTGTGTACCCATATGCCAGGCACGCCCTAAATAACTTCTCCACTGCAGTCCCGAGTATCGTCTCCCCCTGCTGTAGCAAGGCCGGAAAAATTCCGACCAATCCTGCAGCTTTATATGGCTCAAAGGAGTCCAAAGCCCATTTTATTCTTCTTCTACTAGTGATGCGCCTGGCTATTCGCCAGTCGCACCCACTAGGCCTGTATCCTATTTTTTCCTCCTTTCCTCCCACTTGATGGTCCGGGAAATGCTTCCTGAGCAGCTCCGAGAGAGCATCCTCCGCACTTTCTCCTACCTTGATTGTGTCAGCCAAGGTACCCTTGGGATGCTGGAGTATTCTGCACAACCTGACCGTGGCCTTAAGGTCCGTCCACGTATTGCAAGCCCTCCTCCGCCCCGTGGTCCTGGCCTCCTCAACAGCCTTCTTGTATTCTCTGCGCGCTAACCTAAATCTATACATATCCTCCTCCGTCCTGGTTCGCTTGGACCTATTTCCGAGTCTTATTACGCCCTTACGTAGCTTCCCCAGCGATTTACTCCACCAGGGTGCCCTTCGGTTTGCCCCTTCTCCTGAGTTCACAGTTTTCTTCATTCGAGTTCAGGATGATTTCGGTAAGAACCTCGCATCCGTGCTCGATATCCTCTGCCCTCCCGTAGGACCTCGGAAAGGTACCTATCCTCGACGCCAGGCTCTCCCTGTAGCCTTGTCAGTTGGTCTTCTTTGGGTTTCTCCCATAAGTCGCCAACGTACTTTCACCACCAATATTGAACACAATCTGATTGTGATCCGACATCGTAACCTCTTCCGAGACCCTCCATCCCTTTACCTTTGACCTCAGACATCTCGTTGTGAGAGTGATGTCGATGACTTCCTCCATTATTGAGTTCTGAAACGTTGGTTTATTGCCTACGTTCATTGCATCCATGTTCGTGGTTGCCAGGAAACCCAGCAGACCTTCCCCTCTCTCATTTATGTCAGAACTTCCCCACACCGTGTGGTGTGCGTTTGCATTGCACCCCATCACCAGCTCGGTTCCGTTTCTCTCGCACTCCCTAACTAGAGCCTCTACTTCGTCTGGCGGGCATTTCCCCTCGTAGGGAACGTACGCCGCTGCCACGAGTAGGTCCTTTGTGACCCCTCCTACCGAATACTTCACCCTGGATGTGGCTAGGTCCTTCGTGCAGTGTCTAGGCTCTGTCTCTGCCTGCAGTCCTTTTACAATGATACACGCTCTTACAGAGTTTCCTGCACCACTGATCCGATTTCCGCAGCTGTTTAAGTCCGTAACCCTGCCTTTAATAATCCAAGGTTCTTGAATTAGGCAGATATCTGTGTCTACCTCTGCCATGCGCTTAGCTAGAACAGCCGTGGCGCTTTTGCAGTGGTGTAAGTTGATCTGCGCGAACGCAATTGTGGTTGCTGCTACAGAGCTAGCCCCCATTGTCGCGCCCGCGCCTTAGTATAGTAGAATTTTCTGTAAAGCAGCAGAAAGCAGCCAAACAGCTGTTTTTCATCCAAGACACTAGATCAGTGCAGTTAGTCTGCTAGCTGCTGTAGCAATGCTTATAACCTTAGTGGCGTTGCAAAAGTGCAAGAACTTCTGCAGAGTACAAACATTATTCAGATAAGTATTGGAAACTAATTTGTAATAACAGTGTTCATAATGAGCTTTTTCTTTGTTGGTATATTTTTTGCTTTTAGGTATACGGGTGCAAGCCAGCAAAATGGGAGCTTAAATTGACTGCCTGAAGTATTATTTTGCATACCTTTTAAGAACTTGAAGTGTATTTAATAATGGTAAGTATTGTATGTAACTGTAATTCATAAACATAACTTGATTATGAATAGCTAACGATAATTTTTATTTTATTTTCAGCTTCTAAATGCTATTATCACACAGCATGACAAGCGCGTACCATCAAATATACTTTATTGTATGTATATTTGAGTACCAAAAGCAAATCAAGGTATGCCGGATATTTTCTGTAAGTGTAGCTGAGTTCATTTGTATGATTTACATTATAAACTTTAAATGCCTTTTACTCAAATTTAGTTTTTTCATGCTTTTGATGTACTTGCCGCAGCTTTCTGAAGGAACCGTAACATCAATCCGGATGAACCAAAGTGGAAAACCTTCCTAATGAGTACGGTCACAAACTGAGTGGAGCAGAATTGGCAAAAATAAGTTCAAAGTGAATGTTACGTATGTTTACATATGTAACATTCACTATAATTATTAATATTGTCAATATATGTTTAATTAATTATATTAATTTTGTGTTTTTCAGGAATCTGTTCCACTTAGTCTGAGACCAGACTCATAATGAAGATTTGGCACTTTGATACAACAGGATTGATGGTACGGTTCCATCAGAAACATGCGGCAAGTAAATAAAAGTGATGAAAATCATGATTTTTGGTAAGCAAATACCTTTATTTGTTTTTAAATGTTACACTCACTTTATGCATATTATTTATGCATAAAAGTGATGTATAATACTTGTATTTGAAAGCAAAAATATAGTTTTTAGAGCACCTATATATCTATTAATTTTTTACAACACTAACAATTTTTCATTTTTTTTTCAGGTTTTAACACTGTCATAACCCCTTAATGTCACACAAATTCTAAGGGTTTAAATCTATCTACCACAGGGTTAAATTGAAACTTTGAATAATAACATAATTGTACCCGAAAGTACCTTTTCACAGGCTATCCACCTTTTCACAACGCTACAATTTGGTCAAGTGTTTACGTATTTTCAATTTAATAATAAATTCTAGAAACAAACTTTCGGTACACCAATGAGTTCTCCAATCTCGGGATTGTTTGCTGACATTGTTTTGGACGATCTTGAGATAAGATGCATAATTATCTTTTAATCCTATTTTCTTTTCTCGGTACGTGAATGACATTATCACATGCATCCCCAAGTCAAAATTGAATGAAATGCTAAATAAATTATATTCTTATAATAATAGATTACAGTTTACTCATGAAATTGAAAATGATAACTCCATAAGCTTCCTAGTCGTTTTATTGATAAGAGAGAGAGGAAAAATAAAAACTGACTGGTTTGCAAAACCTACTTTTTCCGGCAGAGTTTTAATTTACCTATCACAAAATCCTAATTGCCAAAAAATCGCAATGGTATATAATCTACTAAACAGTCAAACTATCTAATAACCTCTAGTAGACAATCAAACTATCTGACAAATGCTTCCATAAGAAAAACATTAGTATTATAAAAACACTGCTACTAGATAATAATTATCCTGTCGATTTTACCAATAAATATATAGAAAAACGTCAAAAAACAATAATTCGACTAGAAAATTTCAACAGCGTAACAATAGTGCAAATGATCGAAATATCGTTTCTTTGCCTTACGTAAACGGTTTCTTTGAATGTACACAGAATTCATTGAGACATCGCAATATTACCACCTTTCCGAAAATTCATAGTCATGTGAGTAACATTATTGTAAAAGGCAAAGACAAGAGAGACAAAAAACTTGAAAAAAATGTCGTATACAAGTTTGAATGTAATGATTGCACTGCTATATATGTTGGTCAAACGAAGAGGGTGTGTGTACACGTATTGAGGAACATAAAAAATCAGATTATAATGTCATACACGATCATAGTAATAAACACAACCATACATTTAATTTCAATAAAATCGGTATAAAAGACAGAGAAAGTAATTTAAATAAACGGTTGGTTTTTGAAATTCTACACATTCACATGCAGGAGAATAGTATAAATAAGAGAGAACACATAGAAATTCACTAACGTGTACGGACACTTATTATATCGTTTGAGAAATAAAACTAAGGATAGAGGGACATAAGATGTACACATGCGAATGCGAGAGACTGATCGACATGTAAACAAAATATGGTATGTAAACAAAACTTCTCTAAAGTGTACGATTCTCGAAGGCATATAAAAGCGTGGATCGTTTATTACTTCCGTATTGTCAAAACAGTAGTCGACTAAGCCGGAATAATAAGAGCCGTGCTTGTTGTCACCTTCCCCGCCCGCGAACGGCAAGGGAAGTATTAAATCATTCATTATTATTTAAGAAGGAACCTAATGTCACGCTAATCACTGGCAATGATAAAAAAAATTATGCTATGATTTTAAAGAATACTAATGTACATAAAAATATTATAAACCAGAGGAGAGTATTTGAGAATCTTTAAGTTCAAAAATTTTGTGAACTTTATTCTAAAAATTCGACAAAATTAAATTGGAATGGGCTTATATAAAATCGCTGGAAGATATACTCTTACGGATTACCGTTACTGGGATCCAAACGAGCTTGGAGATCGTTTAAGATTACTTATAGCTGAAACATCTGCTGGCAATAACAATCATGTAAATGAAATTCAAGCAATTGTACAGGAGCTTCGTGAGACAGGAATTATTAATTCAGTATTAAAATGAGCATTGATGTATGTTTGGACGTCAGCTGCTGGTTCAAGCAGAGTCATCGTGAGGACCATCTGGAGTAGGATTCAAGTTTACTAGTGATGGAAATTTTGATTTAGATAATCGAGTATTGTGTAATGTAGGTAATGCTACTGAATAAACTGATACTGTTAATTTAAGGGGTTATGACAGTGTTAAAATTTCCAAAAAATCGATTTTTTTTTATTTGCTTTTTTTGTAGCAAATTTAACATAGAATATGCTCCCGAAAGCCGTTTTTCGATACAAAATTTTTTTTAAAAATTATAGGCTTAATACTAAAAAAAAAAATTCATGATTTTCCAAAATTGCATATTTTTCGATAAATACAATTTTTATGTTTTGAAAGTGTTTTTATTGAAAAAGTATATAATATTTAATATATATCATCACGTTTCTAAAAGAGGAAGACACATTGGAATGTGTATTCCAATTTACGACGCATTCTGAAAATTTTAAATTTGGCGGTTATCGACGGAGGTGAATGCCTATACACAGTGAATGGTACTTTAGCCAGAATCCTGTTTTACCATTCTACTTGCAGGTTATTGAAGTTTTTATTTAATAATAAACAGTGACTTTATTTGAGTTTAACTAAATAATATTGAGATCGGTTTTTCAGTTAAGATTTTAGTTATAACCTAATAATTTTAACTGAAAATTGCTCTAGTATTTTATTTAGTTTAAAATCAAGTTTTTTGCACGTGAAGTGTACTAGTGAAAATTCAAGATTTGTTAAAAAAAACAAGATGAGTGGTTCAAGAAATAGAAATCCAGGCTCATCTGCACATGGAAAGCGCAGGTTTGGAAGAAAGAAGAGGAGGCAACAGAGATTTTTTGGAGATCAACCATCGTCAACCTCCATCCCTTCAAGAAATGAAGCATCGCCTGAAGCAGTTCCTTCAACATCTACTGCAGAAGCCCCACCAGAGAGAGAAACGCTTCCTTCAACATCTACTACAAGACCTCCAAACAGAATCCCTCCGGAACCATCAACATCAGGTACAGCAGCTACGCAACCAGAAATTGCACAGCCAGAAATTCCTGTTTCGAGATCAAGACAAAAATTAAAATCAAGTTATGTACAAGCTGGTCCTATTCAGTATAGAATATTTGACACTTCGTTACTTTTACCAGGATTACAGGAATTCCTGGCTTGCAAAAATTGTGGGGGTGATATTACTTTCAATGAAGTTAATATCAGAGGCCTTGGTAGCAAGCTATCTATTACTTGCACGAACTGCTATAAAGTTGCATTCATAGACTCGAGTAGACAAATTGGCACTAAACAAAATGCCTTTGAAATAAATAAAAGAGTAGTGTTAGGAATGCGAGCTCTTGGTCATGGACACACTGGTTTAAAAACCTTTTGTGGAATCATGGATTTTTTACCACCAGTTGCTCATAGTTATTTTGGAAACATCAATCATGAATTGAAAATTTCGAGTAAAAAAGTAGCTATTGAGTCTATGAAAGCAGCTGCGCAAGAAGGTTGCAGTAGTAGCACAGGTGAGACTCAAGAGAATGGCTGTGACACTGTATCTGGTGACGGATCTTGGAGGAAGCGAGGATTTTCTTCCCTTCAAGGAGTATCAGCATTGATCCGCAACGATACTGGCAAAGTGATTGATGTTGCACCGAAGCAATCATTTTGCAAGGCTTGTGATGCGCATCAAGAGAAGGACACTGAAGAGTACAGAGAGTGGTTTGAAGCACATCAAGACCAGTGCTCGGCCAATCATCAAGGAAGTTCTGGAAAAATGGAAGTAGATGGCATCGTGGAAATGTTCAGAAGATCAGAGGCAAACCATGGAATCAAGTATAAGAACTACATAGGAGATGGTGACTCGAAAGTATTCAAGGCTCTCTGCGATGCCAAGCCTTATGGAGAAGATTTTGTCATCAAGAAGAAGGAATGTGTTGGCCATGTACAGAAGAGGATGGGGACGAGATTGAGAAATCTGAAGAAGAGTGTGGCTGGCCAAAAACTATCTGATGGTCTAGGCATTGGTGGGAAGAACCGTCTTACAGCTCAAAGAGTCGACCAGCTGACTCAGTATTATGGCAATGCCATCAGAGGCCATCATCGTTCTGTTGAAGAAATGTCCAATGCCATCTGGGCGACATTTTACCATAAAGGATCAACAGACAAGGAGCCAAGACATCACCTTTGCCCGCCAGGACCAGACAGTTGGTGTAAATGGCAAGTAGCCAAAGCCAAAAAGAAACTTAAAACTTTTCACCACCGAGATAGTATTCCTGGGGCCATCATGGATGCAATCAAGCCAATTTACCAGGACTTGACACAAGCTGATTTACTGGAGAGATGCGTTGGAGGCTTCACACAGAACAGCAATGAAAGCTTCAATCAATCCATTTGGAAGCTCGTGCCCAAGGAAAGTTTCAGTGGCCTCGCAGTCTTGGAGATTGGCATTTACATCGCAGTTGCTTCCTTCAACGATGGAAAAGCAGGAATACTTGAGGTGATGAAGGGCTTTAACGTTAATCCAGGACTTTCTGCAGTAGACTGGGCAAAGAGTGCTGATGAACAGCGTCTCTTTTGGTCAGATAAGAGAGCACTGGAATCCACTCTAGAAGCTCGAAAAGCGAAAAAAAAAGAGAAGGAGAAATAATCCAGATGATGATTCCTACTCAGCTGGAGCACACTGATTTCACAAACAAACATTTTCACACATACCCTATACAACACTCCTAACCAAACACTGAAACTAGCATGAACACTACAAGCTTCACATCACTTCAACAACACATACACTCACATTGCACAAAATCTGCTGAAAATTTGTTCAGAGAGTAGCTAGCAGCTTTTTTAGTTTTTTTTATGTGCATTTTTTGCACATGCACATGAGCATCTAAGTCTAATTTAGTCTGCTGCTAGCTCAACAGCTGATCAGCTGTTCTCTGATCTACTTTTCACAAATCACATCTGGACAAATATCCTTCTAGCTTCTAGTGTGCATTTCTTCTGCTCTTTTTACTACATCACTACATGGATGATCAATGGCATTTGTGAGTATATTTTCATGTTTATGAATTTTTTTTTTAAAAACAGTTTAAAAATACTTCAACTCAAAGTATGTTAAATAATTTTTTACATAAATTTTCCATACTTTGAGTTTGAATTATAGAAACATTTAAAAATGTGTAAATTTAATTTTTTAACCTATTTTCAATTTTTGTTTCAGCAGACATAAGCTTCCATAAAGAAGCTTTTTGTAAGGACCTACTCTCCAGACACCATCCTCAGATGACTACTTTTGGATAATATTAGGTCTAGACGCTGAAAACTATTTGTAAGTACATTTCATTTTATTAAATATTAAGTAAAACTTTAAATGCCTTTTACTCAAAATTAGTTTTTTCATGACTTTTTTTCACTTGCCGCAGGTTTTCTCAGGAACGGGTCAACCAATTGGGCTCAAATTTTGGAGAAACCTTTGGAATAGGTTTCTCCACAAACTGAGTGGAGCAGAATTATCAAAGATAAGTCAAAAGTGAATGTTACGTATGGTTACATATGTAACATTCACTATAATTACTAATATTATCAATATAAGTATAACTAATTGTATTAATTTTGTGTTTTTTAGAAATCTGTTCCACTCAGTTTGTGAGGACACTCATAAGGAACATTTTCCTCTTTGTTTCATCAAGATTGATGGTACGGTTCATCCAGAAGGTTGCGGCAAGTCCAGAAAAATGATGAAAATCATGTTTTTTGGTAAGTAAATACCTTTAATTGTTATCAAGTATTACACTCACTTAATGCAAATTTCTAGTGCATAAAAGTGGTGTATAATACTTATATTTTGAAGGAAAAATATAATTTTTGGAGCACTTACATATATATTAATTTTTTATGATACTAATAATTTTGTTTTTTTTTCAGGATTTAACACTGTCATAACCCCTTAAAGTCAACGAAATAATTGGTTAAGCATAGAACAGACAAACTTCTTAAAGATTTCCAAGGAATTGAAAGTAACTTGAACGATAAAATTCAAAAAATTGAATCTGATATTGCTAAAATAAACAACATACAATCAGATTTGCAAGAGAAGACTCGTAGATAAAATGAAGGCAAAATTAGTGGATGAACTGCATAAGCCTGCAAAGCGTATTTATCCACGTCGCTCATTCATCACTAAAGATATTGATAAAACTTGGCAAGCTGATCTTGTTGAGATGATTCCTTATGCTAAGCAGAATAAAGGTTTTGAATACTTGATCACAGTAATTGATACATTTTCAAAGTATGCTTAGACTGCTCCAGTCAAAGAAAAAACTGGGAAATGTGTCGCTGAAACTACGAAATCTATACGTTTGCAAGAAAGAGTACCCAAAAATTTACAGACTGATCGAGGAAAAGAATTTTATAATAAAGATTTTGAAAAACTGATGAAAAGTTATAAAATTCATTTATACTCTACATACAGTAATCAGAATCAATTTGTGGACCATTTAATCGCACTCTAAAAAACAAAATATCGCAATTGCTTAGTCTGCAAGGCACATATAAATGGTTAGAAATTTTATAGAATTTAACTTTGCAGTATAATAATAGCCGTCATCGAACAATAGGAATGAAACCTATAGAAGTGAATAGAGATAAAGTTAATCATATAATGAATCGAATGAAGAAATCAAAGAGAAATCTTTATCAACGAGCTAAAGTTAAAATTGGAGATCACGTACGTATAAGCAGAATTTAGGGTGTTTTTGATAAATGTTGTACTCCCAATTGGTCGACTGAAGTCTTTACAATAACAAAAGTTTCAAATACAAAACCATACACCTATCATCTGAAGGATTACCAAGACAGGTCAATAGCTGGGGGGTTCTACGTAGAGGAACTTCTCAAGACTAAACATCCGGATGTTTATTTAATTGAAAAATTTTTGAAAAAAATGGTAATAAAATTCATGTAAAATGGTTAGGTTTTCACAATTCTCACAACAGTTAGATAAATAAAAATGACATGTAATGCGACGGATATTCCATCGTAAAAGCCGGGTGGCTCCCTGCAGATACCCGAGACCGAGCAGAACGAACGTACTCTAACGCACAGGTGTTTACAGAGGGAGAATACCGAGCTGTAGCGAGGCGCCGGTGCCGAGCCGCACCGTAGGAGAAGGAGAGAGAAGGAGAGATAACGGGCGAGAAGAACAGCAGCTGGTCGAGTCGCCGCTGTGACGTCACTGCCGCCGAGCTGCGAGAGAGCGCACGAGGAGTAGGAGCGCCGCCGACTACCACATGTGGCCGCGCGCGGCGCTCAGAGCCAGCAGGCGCACCGACGGGCTGCAACCGCCGCCATATAGTATAGGCGTGCTACGAGGAAAGGCGTTGCATTGTATTAGCCTTTGCTATACCCGTGAAACAACGAGATCATCGAAAAGCGTTGCTCGAGCCCGCTGTATACTACAGGGGTGAGATAAAGAGTTGCTAGTTAAAGTTGCTAGTTAAAGTGATGCTTATATATATATGGGCGATTCTCTGACAAATCGAGCATGCCATTTTTGACTTTCGCCAAAAATATTTTTAAAACATTACTAGTCTATGAGTGCGCCTGAATTTTTTTTAGATTTTTTCCATCACTTTCATTTAAGTTATAGAGTTATAGATTAAGGGAAAAATATTAGCAAAGTCATATGTATATGTTTGCTTCTACGTATAAACCTTTTAAGCCTTAAAATCAAGTTTTCAGCTTGATCGATCATCAATATCGAAGCCACAAAAATTTGATAAGATAGTTTAACTCACTATAAAAGAACTTGCGAAAGTCCCAGAATGTCAGAGGCCTTGGTTTCTCTGTGAGAAATAAATATAACAGCTTATTCATTAAAAAACGCAAGTTTATTCAAAAGGACTTGTTTCACGCATCAAAAAATGTTGGTAAAACAGTGAAATGTTAGCATAATCCATCGAAATTTTGTTGTACTATATTATAAAAATACTATAGAGTATACCTATATAATCAGTTTTAACATTTATAATAATGAAAATAAACTAAACAAGATTTTATACTTTGCTAAGCACAGCCGGGTGTCATATACTCAATATATAATAGTTTCAAGGATATTTGACTTACATAAAAGTTAATAAAAAATTCATTATAATCAATACATCCATACTCATGATTGATTTTTATTTAGTTTTATTTAAAAATAAATTATAAAAAGCATTTTTTAAGAGAGAGCAAATTAAGCTCTAGCAGAAAGGACTATCTCTCCATCTCTCTCTAATAAATGCATAAATGTAGTAAATTTAAACTTTAGACCAAATTAAAAAAATTGTAGGAAAGATTGACGGTAAAATAAGTAGATGAGAATATTCTATGGGATCTAGCGAACAAAACAGAGTAGGTGAGAAAAGCCCAAAAACATTCATTAGATGTGAAAATAATATTGTAAAAGATAAAGATACAGCAACGGGAAAAACTTTGTGTCTTCCGGTAAGGAAATCTTTTTTATAAAAACGCCTAGAGAACTGAGAATTGACATCTGAGTTAAAGAACTTAACGACGAATACGCACATATGAATATGTTATACATTATTTTGTTTATATTGAAAGTTTATAACGATACAAGCGAAAAAATGTAGCTCACAGCAGTTCCAGCTGCTCTCGACTCTTCGCGCATTCGCGTAACCCGCTGAGCTCGCCCCGGGCTTCAAGCTACATTTTTTCACTTGTAACATTATAAACTCTTTCAATCTTTCATACAATTTTTTTAATTTGGTCTAAAGTTTAAATTTACTACATTTATGCATTTATTAGAGAGAGATGGAGAGATAGTCCTTTCTGCTAGAGCTTAATTTGCTCTCTCTTAAAAAATGCTTTTTATAATTTGTTTTTAAATAAAACTAAATAAAAATCAATCATGAGTATGGATGTATTGATTATAATCAATTGTTTATTGACTTTTATGTAAGTAAAATATCCTTGAAACTATTATATATTGAGTATATGACACCCGGTTGTGCTTAATCTGAAAAAATTCAGAGGCACTCATAGACTAGTAGAGAATATTTTAAAAATATTTTTGGCGAAAGTCAACAAATGGCGCGATGGATTTGTCAAAGAATCACCCATATATATATAAGCATCACTTTGACCCACGCTAAGTCACTCGTTTTGAATTCGTGTGGAGTGTTAGTGTTGAAGAAGTATTCAACAGCCAGTAAGTATACACTTTATTCGTTACCTTATCGTATATTGAACGTAAAATTTATTCTAAATTTTTTTTAGAAAAACTCGATATTATTTTAGATATTCAAGGTTTCCGTGGTGTTATCGGTGAATTTATTTTCAAAGAACTAGCTTATGTGGATGCGAACGATGCATCAGCTTCAGCACATCTAACAACATACCAACCACCTAACTCTTGGGAAGCGTTACCTAGTCATATCAAAGCGACTAATCTGTAGTTGAAGTATTCTTTTCACGGATTGAATTGGCGTGGTGGAGAATTAACTTATGAAAAGTTACCGCAAACTCACGCTGGTGTGTTAGAATTGGGTAATGGGGGTAAGGAATATGGGTAAAGGGTGAACAAAAAAAGAAGTGGACTCGACCGTATTTCCCACAGAATATACGGATTGAGAATTTGGAGCATTTAGGCTGTCCACCGCTCAAAACTCCAGGCTTCTGATCCCCCATCGTCTGCGAGAACTACCTGACAAGCTGCAATAAAAATTGTGCTCTACAAAACATCATGGCAATCCAAATGTGGCTGTGGGCTGCGAGAGAGGAAGACTTTGCATCAGACGACTATTCAACAGACTCTGGCTTTGAGGAAATTCACGTGAGTATTTAATTACTTCTTATACACATATACGTACACACATCTACATACACATACACATATGCACATATACACTTGTATATACACACATACACATATATATAGATATGTAAACGGACAATTGTCCGATTTGCGCATCCAAATGTCCACGAAAAAAAAATAACTCTAATCCCTATATTGGGCTGCATTCAAATGTCCGTCTTAACATATGTATACTAATACAAAAAACCTTTTCAAGGTAAATGATAAGTATAAGGTTGTTTCTTTAGATAAAAATTAAAAATAAATTTCAAACTCTTAATAACATAAAGTTAATTTTCGAACTCTCAATAACCCATATGTGGTCAAAACTGAAACTGTTTTTTCTATATATCAATTTCATTATGTTAATTTAAATTTCATTTTCAACTCTCGATAACCTTTATATAGCCAAAATCCTAAGTATCTTATTCTGACGGTCATGATTGAGGCTTCATTGTAAGCGGTTATTAATACTTCCCTTACCAAAGAGTGATAACAATAGTGTTTATAAAACAGTTATTAAGAAGGTATTTATAATTAGTTTAAAAAATAATTATGTTATATGCGTAAAGATCTTTGCGCTAAGGGTCTTTTGGACAGACTACCATTTCCTTTGTGTCAATTCTCTATAATACACCTATTTTATAAATTTCAATTTGAATTACTAACTAGAGTATATAGTGTACATCCGCTTGGTGCTTCCACAAGTGACAACAGAAAAAGGAAATAGTAAAAATTAATTAATTTTATAATTGTAATTTTTCATGAAGGGAAACAATCTTGTTATATTACATTATAAATTCGGACAAACACATGATATTACCACCTATTATTAGCACCTTTGTCATGTCATAAAATTATTTAAGAACATCATTTTTTATGAAAATGATAACATGAATAAACTTATATTTTTGTATTATATGTATTATTTTATATAACATGTTTTGTGTTTGCTTAAATAAAAATAATAGTTAAGGGGTTATGACAGGGTTAAAACCTGAAAAAAACGAAAAATTGTTAGTGTTGTAAAAAATTAATAGATATATATGTGACGTCTGTCACCCTTATATTGAAGCTTTTTTCAACCTAGGCTTTCACCTAATAGTTGGGACTTCACACTCTACTCCTTTTAAATTTCTAGAAAGGAAATGAAAAGAAAATAAGCCTTAAATTATTAACCCGGGAGTTCGGATCAATAAATTTAAAGTATATTTAGAAAGGTGTAAATGAACCGTTTTATCGGTTCGATTTACACAAAGAATAGAATTAGTAACAAAGAGAAGAAAGATAATTTTAGTACATTTTACTTACTTATTTTTCCTCTTCCTCTGCTCGTCCAAAAGTTTTTGAGGAAATGAATAAAATTTTACCGAAATAAAATGATTTTAAAGGTTTTTATATAAAATATTTGAAACTATTTTTACACTATTACGCTACTTAGGCGTATTACACGAAAATTGGCGCGCACGATGAGCTACTGAGAGAGATGTCCGTGGTGCGGCGGGAGAGTGTGTCTTCAAAACGGTGGCCGGCCCTTTTAAGGAGAGTGTTGGCCCGTCCCTTTGAATTTTCCGGGTCCTCCCAAAAGATGAAAATTAGCCAGTGAGGAAAGTCGTTACTTCCGAGTTTCCCTCACTTAGCCAAATTTTCTCTTTGGGTCCTCCCTCGGGCCCTCGCTCGCTCCTCCTTTACCTCTCCCGAACGACTGTGGTTCACGGATTCCCCGCACACTACTCAGCTCCGTCGATTTGCGTGAACTTTCATAAAATCTATTTTATTTAATAAATTTAAAACTTTTATTATAAAAAAAATATAAAGTATACATTGTTAATTGTTATGAAATTTCACACAAATCGATATATTACACTATGTTGATCCATTAAAATTATATATGTATATACAACAATAATGGATCCTACATACTAAATTTGTGCACATGCATATATAAAAATTCGAACTGCACCGTGAAATTAATTAATCGTAGCTTCACACCGACCGATCAATTAATTAATAATTAAGTTCAAATTCTTTTTAGACTTTACCATCAGTTACCCAAAAAAAGCGAATTGTGTAAATCGAAAAATACACAATTTAATGGCATGTAACTATTGGTAAAATCTTTACATACATGCACACAACGAAATTATAATAATTACTTAACTTAAATTTCTGCGTTCAAAACCTTGTAGCAACGCGGATAATGTTCCGTTTTGTAGTCAATCTATAACAAACGTAGCTTCACGCCGACCGCTCGTTATAGATTGCAATATTAAAATTTTACATTCCAAATTTAAATAAATATGAAAATAATACAATCTATTTTGTGCGTTTGTAGAATCCCGCGTTGCCACAAAATTTTCTTACCGAAAACGCATTAGTCATAAAATCTGCACTGCGAGCGACCTTCATGACGAGCAGCTGCCCGTCATAAATCCTCCCGCAGCGAGACTCTCTTCTGCGCTTTCGGAAACGCGCAGTCCTTATCCTAATTCCTATTGTACTAATCGCTATTTGAGTGTCCGCGTGCCTTGAGGAATTTACGAGGCTTACTTTTCTCTCGCTTTCCCCGTGACTCGCGCACACTCATTGTTTTTAAATGCGCGAGGCCTTCGAAAATGCGCAAAACCCAAAAACTCGCAGGTTCGCATCTCCGAAGGTTCGCGCTCGCTGCGTCACGTCGCACTTAAGACCTATATTATTTTAAAATCTTAAAACTACGGGACGTGACATATAGATGCTCTAAAAACTATATTTTTGCTTTCAAATAAAAGTATTATACATCACTTTTATGCATAAATAATATGCAAAAAGTGAGTGTAACATTTAAAGGAATTTTTAAAAACAATTAAAGTAATTGCTTACCAAAAATCATGATTTTCATCACTTTTGTTTGCTTGCCGCATGGTTCTGATGGAACCGTACCATCAATTCTGATGAATCAAAGTGCCTTATGAGTCTGGTCTCAGACTTGAAACGCCCCTCGCCTCCGCGCAACGGAGAATGAAAAGAGGTGAGAGATTTTTATAAAAATTATATACAAAAAATTATATAGAATAAATATAGTATTTCGCGAGTGAATTAAAGTAGAGTGATTCTAATGGTTACTTCTATATACAAGGACGTAATGCCTTGTATATATCCAGCAACATAAATTGAAAATAATCGTGACGCAATGCACGATGCTTTTCTATCCCGTAAGATGACACAATGCGCCTTCGGGTAAGAGAAGACTTTTAATTTTTGACGGCTTCTTGATCCTCTCGTTCTGGAAATTATTCTTTATTAAGACGTAATGCCAAATAAAGAACAGCTGAGCTGAAAATTGCGTGAGCGCTTAGCATAGACGTAATCTTATGCGTTTGCGACACACTAAAATCTGTGTATTTTATTTATTATTATTATTTTAAAAAATCGCTTTTCCCTCTTAGACCACGTATTGAGTCTAAGGATAGTCCAGCGTATAAGACAAAAAGTGCGAGCGCTTAGTCTGACTTAGTGCAGAACGTTTGCATCTCGCCATGCGAAGGGATTTAGAAAAAAGTTTAAGTTTATTAAATTAACTTTACTTTTATTAAAAAAAATATAAAATAATAGCCGTATACATGGCAAAAGACTTTCCGCTGTATTTGTACGTTTATTAGGATTCCCTATGGGAGACTCAATGCTCCGCATTCAGGGCTTTCGGGAGCACCAGCGCTTCTCCGGGAACTTCAGCTAGCCAAGAGACATATTGCTCCTTCTAACTCCAGCTCCGGTGAAGGAATGAATGCTCTTCCCGAAATGACGCGCTCTTTTATACAGGTGAGCGGAACTGCTCCGACACTGAAGCAGTGAGTTACCCCCACCAGTCGTCCAAGCGCCAGTATCGCTATAGATATACTGATACATGTAGAATCTTAATTTACATATTTTATCGCTATAAATAATTAATTTTCGCAAAAATAAGAATGTACGAATGTTTATCGATGTATAATTAACAATAAATAATGGTTTGTTGCTATTAACAAGCTCCGGAAAACAAAATAACTTGCATATAAATACGTGGGTCGCGAAACTTTAACTCTTTTGTTGCAATTTTTACAATATTAATTAATGATTTGTCCTAAAAACTTTACATGAGTCGAAAGCTGATGAACTAAAAATCATGTACGTTACAAATTTATATGGCAAAAGTGCCTCAGAAAATAATATTCGGCATGTGAAATGTCTATTTCGTACTTATTTGACAAGTTTATATATAAAGTAAAACATATAATCTCGACTCCTGGGGCAAACTTAGCCGTTTCTCGCGCGCGCGCTGTGTTTTTCTCCAATCTTGCAACGATGTATTTCTAATGAAAACTATCGAATCTCAACCGGGTTTTTTGTGTTTTACATAGTTTCTTAATCGCAGAATCTCATACAAGCATTTATTTTTCGAAATTTACTATTTAGATAGTTGATATGAACGTTGCAAGTTGGCGTCGTGTCCCGTACATTACATACGGCTAAGCGGCAGGCCAACTTGTAGCTCAAATTCAAACCATAAAAAATTATTTAATCGAATAAATTAAAAAATTAAATTTTTTAATTGGGGATAGGGTCCGTGGACGTTGCAGACTAAGTGGAACAAATTCCTGAAAAACACAAAATTAATATAATTAATTAAACATATATTGACAATATTAATAATTATAGTGAATGTTACATATGTAAACATACGTAACATTCACTTTGAACTTATTTTTGCCAATTCTGCTCCACTCAATTTGTGACCATACTCATTAGGAATGTTTTCCACTTTGGTTGATCCGGATTGATGTTACGGTTCCTTCAGAAAGCTGCGGCAAGTACAGGAAAAGCATGAAAAAACTAAATTTGAGTAAAAGGCATTTAAAGTTTATAATGTAAATCATACAAATGAACTCAGCTATACTTACAGAAACTATGTGTCATACCTTAATTTGCTTTTGGTACTCAAATGTACATACAATAAAGTATATTTGGTGGTATGTGCATATCATGCTCTGTGATAATAGCATTTAGAAGCTGGAAATAAAATAAAAATTATCATTAGCTATTCATAATCAAGTTATGTTTATAAATTACAATTACATGCAATACTTACCATTATTAAATACACTTCAAGTTGTTAAATAGTATGCAAAATAATACTCTAGACAGTCAATATAAACTCCCATCTTGCTGGATTGCACCCGTATACCTAAAAGCAAAAAATAAACCAACAAAGAAAAAGCTCATTATGAACACAATTATTAATAATTAGTTTCCAATACTTATCTGAATAATTTTTGTATTCTGCAGAAGCTCTTGCACTTTTACAACACCACTGAGGTTAAAAGCATTGTTACAGCAGCTAGCAGACTAACTGCACTGATCTAGTGTCTTGGATGATAAACAGCTGTTTGGCTGCTTTCTGCTGCCTTACAGAAAATTCTACTGTACCGACCAAACAGTACTCTTCATTCTCGACCGGACGCTGTGAGGTACAACCTGTTCGAGTGGCAAATTCAAATTTGTTAAATGCCTTTACTTTAACGCATTGAGTTTATTAACATAAAATCACACATAGAAAAATTAATTTTACGGATTTTATATATTTTATTACGGAAATAAATTCATAACTCTTGAGAAAAAAACTGTTTGTAAAACGGTTTTTAAGTCATATTTTCAGTAAGATTTCTCATGAAATTACTCTGTAAAAAGTGTGGTAGAACAATCCTTTCCACATCACGATTTTTAAATATTTTAATTAGGCCAAACTTGTGAAAAGGGAGGCAGAATACAAAAATTATTCAGATAAGTATTGGAAACTAATTATTAATAATTGTGTTCATAATGAGCTTTTTCTTTGTTGGTTTATTTTTTGCTTTTAGGTATACGGGTGCAATCCAGCAAGATGGAAGTTTATATTGACTGTCTGGAGTATTATTTTGCATACTTTTTAACAACTTGAAGTGTATTTAATAATGGTAAGTATTGTATGTAACTGTAATTCATAAACATAACTTGATTGTGAATAGCTAACGATAATTTTTATTTTATTTCCAGCTTCTAAATACTATTATCACAGAGCATGATATGCGCATACCACCAAATATACTTTATTGTATGTATATTTGAGTACCAAAAGCAAATCAAGATATGCCGGATATTTTCTGTAAGTATAGCTGAGTTCATTTGAATGATTTACATTATAAACTTTAAATGCCTTTTACTCTAATTTAGTTCTTTCATGCTTTTTGTGTACTTGCCACAGCTTTCTGAAGGAACCGTACTATCAATCATGATGAACCAAATTGGGAAACCTTCTTTATGAGTATGGTCATAAACTGAGTGGAGCAGAATTGGCAAAGGTAAGTTCAAAGTGAATGTTACGTATGTTTACATATGTAACATTCACTATAATTAATAATATTGTCAATATATGTTTAATTAATTATATTAATTTTGTGTTTTTCAGGAATCTGTTCCACTTAGTCTGAGACCAGAGTCATAATGAAGATTTGGCACTTTGATTAATCAGGATTGATGGTACGGTTCCATCAGAAACATGCGGCAAGTAAATAAAAGTGATGAAAATCATGATTTTTGGTAAGCAAATACCTTTAATTGTTTTTAAATGTTGCACTCACTTTATGCATATTATTTATGCATAAAAGTGATGTATAATACTTGTATTTGAAAGCAAAAATATAGTTTTTAGAGCACCTATATATCTATTAATTTTTTACAACACTAACAATTTTTCCTTTTTTTCTGGATTTAACACTGTCATAACCCCTTAACGCATTTACGAATATTACTTATAGTAGTGTACAATGCAGTCATATGTATACATATATACATATACATTAGACTGCCTCAGAACGCAGAAATTGTCCGATTTGAACGGGTCAACTTGCAGTCTTAAAGGTATGGACCTGAGACCGACGTCAGTATTTTTAAAATTTTTTTAATTTAATATTTAGAGGTACGCCGTCTTATTTTATCTCTACATATGTTTTGAACACAAAACTATCCATTTATCTTCAAATTGGATTATCTCGTAAAGTTTAAGTAGTGAGCAGTTGAGCTTAAGACTATTTGTTGTCCGCAACTGTATTTAAAGCTGTGTCGAGTTCATTTCTTAAAAAAGTAATAATTAACCGAGTTATTTGATATTAAAGTTCCTGAAATTCCAGATTTTCGGCTGTCGATTTGAGGTACTTAATATGCTGTTTGCGAGCTGAAATTTTGACATGTTTTAAATAAGGCCTAGAAAGACCGTATTTTCGGTCATTTTCGTGATAAACTCCACTGCTTCATGCTTTAAATGCAGTTCAAAATAAAAATCTTTCTAGAAAATATAGGGCGAGTCAAGTGAATATTTTTTCGTTCAGTTTTTAAAACTACCATAAAACTTGGAACCTCCGACGATCCCCGGGCGACCGTCTGGCCGCTCTTCGACGTTTAAAATTTTGACCTGCCTTAATCCTCTAATTGAGGGTCTTGAAGGATGTACATTTTTTTTGCTAAAAATGATAAATAATTCATAAACAGTATGTAAATAAATGTTATAATAAAATTATGTTTTTATTTTAAATAACAATAATGACAAAACTTGAACGGTGAAAATTGGTCAATATTTACTTTTTTCATATTCTAGTGCTAAAACTTAGAGTGAAAACCTCGGTGAAAACGCGAAAAACTTAAATTTCTATAGAATTTACCTTGTTTTCAAATTCTCTCCCTCTCTCTCTCCCTCTCTCTCTCTCTCTCTCTCTTCGCTTGGATTTTCTCTCTACCCCTCTCGCTTCGCTCGGATTTTCTCTCTCCCTCTCTCGCTACGCTCGCTTCTCTCCTACTTATTTTCTCAAGAATATTCGTAAAAGTAGCTGTATAATTTCTGAGATAATTTTGGAAACACTAATTGCATTAACAATTTTTAGATATTGATAAATTCAAACTCAAAACTTAAAAAAACTGACTGAATCAATTGACATACAGCCAATAATATCACTTTAATAACTAAAAATGAGAAAGCCGCTAAATCTCAGCATACGTGGCTTTCTAAAAATTAAATTAAATTTTCAATGTATTTTCTAATTATTTACTAAGATATAGTTTATCAATAATTTTTGAAAACCACAAAAAACAATTTTTCGAATATCGAAAATTTAGCATTCAACATTTCATCGGTGAAATCAAAACTTTTTTCCGAATGCGAATCAATAATTTCCGAATGTGCATCAATAATTTCATATAACTTTATAATATTTTATGCCATTCTAACATAAAAATTTAAGCTTTTGTTTTATAAAACACGGTTCTATACTGATGCATACAAATATTTTTATTTCATGCGACGTTTTTCGCACGAGCGAAGCAAGTAGGCTAAATAATCGTCTTCTGCACCCGTATTGAAATGTACTATTAAAATATTATCAAATATTGACCGATTTTTGCGATTCAAAATTTGTTTTTAATGTGATGTAATCTGTACAAAGAATGTAACGTTCATTATTTAAAAATTTTATTTTTAACAAATGTTGATTTTTTAGTGAATATCTATATTTTTTGCTGTAAGCCTTACTTCGAGAGAGCCATAAATAACAGGGGTACGGGCCGACCTCAGGTTAAAATTTTGAGCCGGCCGAGTCTCGTCCCTCGCTTTCACATACGGAAATATATGATTCTATTGTTTTCCTAATATACGGATAACTGCAGCAGCGTAAGCTACACTTGTACTCTAGCTCTTCCGCGAATATAGGTTATGTACTTTGACTAGCACGCAGTACCTCTAAATATTAATTTGAAAAATTTTTAAAAATATTGACGTCGGTCTCAGGCCAATACCTTTAAGGGGATCAAGAACGTTTCAAAAATCTTGAAGCTATGTGTCGATAACTTGAAATTACAGTTTCCTCTGTAACTATTGTTCTTTTAAAGTTAGACGAATTTCGTAAAGGTAATTGTACATAAAAAAACAAATTTTATCTTCAAGCATGGATAAAAGTTTCGAAATATTAGTTTATTTTCATAATTAGCATAAACGAGTGGTGCCATCTTCTATCTTTCCTTAGCTGAAGGTTTTTTTGCATTCTCCTACTAGTCCGGGCTGATCAACGCACACCAACGGTAGCAATGCGTGGCAGGCCAACATGTGTTCACCACCTTCTGAGAATACAGCACAGCTTACTATGCAGTGGCTACCTACGCATGTCCCCGACGAAACGCGCGATACTGAGAGTATGGGCAGAAAAATTTGGGCATCAAATACTAGGGTGAAAAAATGGGTAGTGTTTCCGAAAATTTTATGAGGGTAAAGGGCGATCTCGGAGGCTGAACGTGAACAATTCATAATAATTCAAAATTTGCAAAATAAATACTTTATGAACAGATATGTAATTCTACAGAAAAGGCTTATTTCAGCAGAATTTGAATGATAAAAATCGAATGGTAACTACCTGAGATTATTAGACTAGTTTGATAATCTTCACTTACAGACTGCGAATTGATAACAGTGAAAATGCGCCGATTTTCGTGATTCAAGTTTTGTAACTATAAGTAATCATTAAACATGAACTGACGTAAGCCAAAAATTACCTTTGTTTAAAAATTGTTTATTTGAAAATTGAGAGTAGAATTTTTTTCTAATGCTGTCTTATATGGGTACCCGTACAGAGAGGACTAAGCCTTTTATGACACCAGTGACAGACCCTTGGCTAGAGCCTTCTAATGAGGGTCACACCTGGTCACACCTAAGGGCATAACCTCTACAAATAAAATTTTTCCTTAAAATTTTTCAATTTTTCAATATTATGAATTTTTGTATAAAATATTATTCGTTTTTAAAATTTACTAATAATAAAAAAACTTGAATCATAAAAATCGGATGATTTCATATTAATTAATTTAGGCCAAGCGCCCTAGCTTTTTTGTGGACTTAAAAGTAGCTCGGTAACGGATACCGCGATTATATAGAGAAAGGGAAGCCCGTATACTTTTGGACACGAAATCTGTGCGGGAACGTTGTTTATTATTAATAATAAAATGCAAAAATGCATTTTTTTTAGTTTTTTGCTTTTAACTCGTAAAATAAGAGATTAACGTAAAAAAGTAAACAGAGAAAAGTTGTAGCTGATTAAATTGCGAAGAAATTCATATATTGAACGTCTCTATCCGATGAATGGACATGGAGGAAACCTCGGAAAACCGTGGAAAACACCGCAAAATCGACGTTTTTTTTAAAATTGAAAACTCAGCCATTTTTACACTTTTAAGGCTCAAATTTAGAATGAAGGAAGGGCTTTATACCTACTTTCATGTCGCCAAAAAATGGAGCTTTACGCCAATTACTTTTTGCATAATTGCAAATTGAATTTTTTATGTACGATTTTAGTGCATTTTTGTGTGCGCAAGCACGAGAAATTGGGGAGTCCTACTGGAATTTGGAATACAGCGTTGAAAATTTCATGATTTGAACAACGAAGTGTATATTTTGGATTTGCGAAAAAAATACATTTTCTTGTTCAAATCAATCCAGTTTTTGGGGACATGAAAGTAGGTATAAAGACTTTCCTTCATTTTAAATTTTAGCCTTAAAAGTTAAAAAATGGCTGAGTTTTCAATTTTTAAAAAAACGTCGATTTTGTGGTGTTTTCCACGGTTTTCCGAGGTTTCCTCCATGTCCATTCATCGGATAGAGACGCTCAATATATGAATTTCTTCGCAATTTAATCAGCTACAACTTTTCTCTGTTTACTTTTTTACGTTAATCTCTTATTTTACGAGTTAAAAGCAAAAATCTAAAAAAAAATGCTTTTTCGCATCTTATTATTAATAATAAACAACGTTCCCGCACAGATTTCGTGTCCAAAAGTATATGGGCTTCCTTTTCTCTATATAATCGCGGTATCCGTTGCCGGGCTACTTTTAGGTCCACAAAAAAGCTAGGGCGCTTGGCCTAAATTAATTAATGTGAAATCATCCGATTTTTATGAATCAAGTTTTGTTATTATTAGTAAATTTTAAAAACGAATAATATTTTATACAAAAATTCATAATATTGAAAAATTGAAAAATTTTAAGGAAAAATTTTCGGAAACACTCCCCATTTTTTCACCATAGTATTTGATGCCCAATTTTTTCTGCCCATACTCTCAGCATCGCGCGTTTCGTCGGGGACATGCGTAGGTGGTAGCCACTGCATAGTAAGCTGTGCTGTATTCTCAGAAGGTGGTGAACACATGTTGGCCTGCCACGCATTGCTACCGTTGGTGTGCGTTGATCAGCCCGGACTAGTAGGAGAATGCAAAAAAACCTTCAGCTAAGGAAAGATAGAAGATGGCACCACTCGTTTATGCTAATTATGAAAATAAACTAATATTTTGATACTTTTATCCATGCATGAAGATAAATTTTGTTTTTTTATGTACAATTACGTTTACGAAATTCGTCTAACTTTAAAAGAACAATAGTTACAGAGGAAACTGTAAATTTAAGTTATCGACACATAGCTTCGAAATTTTTCAAACGTTCTTGATCCCCTTAAGGCTGCAAGTTGACCCGTTCAAATCGGACAATTTTTGCATTCTGGGGCAGTCTAATATACATTGATATTCCTTCCCCCATTTAAACGCTCATTTGTTTTTTTCAAAACTATTGCTTTTTATAAAGAACTTTCAATTTATTTATTGATATCACAACTTTCTTTGGTTAAAATTCAAATTGAAATTTATAAAATGGGTATATTATAGAGAATTGACACAAAGGAAATGGTAGTCTGTCCAAAAGACCCTTAGCGCAAAGATCTTTACGCATATAACATAATTATTTTTTAAACTAATTATAAATACCTTCTTAATCACTGTTTTATAAACACTACTTTTATCACTCTTTAGTAAGGGAAGTATTAATAACCGTATACAATAAAGCCTCAATCATCTAATCTAAATCTTTAATTTATATAATGAAATGACCGACAGAACAAGATACTTTGGATTTTGGCTATATAATGGTTATCGAGAGTTGAAAATGAAATTTAAATTAACATAATAAAATAGATATATAGAAAAAACAGTTTCAGTTTTGACCACATATGGGTTATTGAGAGGTCGAAAATTAACTATATGTTATTAAGAGTTTGAAATTTATTTTTAATTTTTACGCAAAGAAACAACCTTATACTTACCATTTACCTTGAAAAGGTTTTTTGTGGAGGTGGGGGGGAGATTTCACTACTTTTAAAAGGTATCTAATAACAAATTACATATACAATACTTGTATTCAACGTAAACTATTCAGACTGGTATTATTACTACTATTACAGCCATTTTCAGTAGTATCCTATCACCTGAACTAAAATTATTTAGTATAGTGTTCGAGCGAGACATTACCGAATATTTATAATTATAATTAAATTTACTTTTATTTTTAAGCACTTTATTTCATCTGAAATTACACATTCAAATTTTCGCGCGGTTATGAGGGTTACTTTCGAGAAAACTGGTGCCAATACACTTTGGTGCTATAATTATGTCTAACTTGAAATATCGGTCAACTGATGATTTCTGCTAGCTAATAACCTTCGCGTGTACTCCAAGTTTAAGATAAATTATATTATTAAAAACGCGCTAAAAGCCGATAAAACTCGTATTATGCGTGTGCCATAGTGTTTAATCTAGAACCTGCAAAAAGTTTCAAGTGCAAAAATTCATTTACAAAAAAGATGTATAAGGATATAAATATACTGTCAATGGATCTCACTATATCAGATACGTATACTTCAATTATCTTTAATTAAATTAACTTTAAAATAAAAGAACATAATTCTTTGTTTTAAAATAATTTATTCCTTTTCTGTTACAGGTGATTCGACGTACTTAGGACGAAAAAGCAACGTATGATCAACAGAGTTTACTGTGGTAGCCTTGTTTACCACTCTAATTATTATTTTTAATGTGCGAAATGGGTTTCATCCGCTGAGTAGATAAAATAAGATGTGTAATATATAATGCATTACTGATAAATTAACTACATATATTCTTTTCCTGATGGAAAAGAATATAAAAAATGTTAGACGTTAATTAATCAAATATAACATAAGGTAATGCATGCAAACAATAAATTAAATTAAAATATTACAGGAATTTGATTAATTAAAAAAAAAGATGTGAAATTATTTAGTAGTTAGTAAGGGTTTATGGTGTTAAATAATAAAATTGCTGAAACACGTATCTTCTGATGAAGAGTAAAGAAAGTGCACAAATACATCTGAAATGTAGTATAAAAAGTTAGCTTTTCGTTATAAGTCAAATCCATTCATGTAATTGTATGGGTAATATTATTACTGGGAATATTATGCTTTAGGTCATATATTTTTTAATTAAAATCATTGATCACATACTATCTTAATATATATGTTGCCCCATGATATCGTGTATACAAGAAAAAATGGTGCAAATATTATGATAGAATAATTAGTTGTTATAATATAAATGAATTATTTAAACATAAAAATCTGAAAAATACAAGATAATTTAAACACAGAATAAGTTTATGAAATTGTAAATATTCATTGGATGACTTTTGAAATCATCAAAGATGAAAGCTTTCAAAATTTAAAAACTTAAAGCTCGTCCAATGGATAAACCTGAAAGTTGTCATGGAATCTCTGTGACTAATTTACTTACTGAAAATTCAGATCTTTTCAATTTCCAGAGTGCACGAAGGACAACCAGCTTTCAGAATGTGGATTAGCGATACTTTTTTTCAAGGGAATTATACCTTCTGCTATCTAAAAGGAAAAAGAACATATAAGTTATTAAGTCCATCTCTTAAAAGGATACTATGAAAAATTTTAAGTTGACAACATTGACTAGTTATCTAATTTTAGTAATTTTAAATGTTGATATATTAAAACTGGTTAATGGCAACAATTTAAAATTTATCATGGTATCTTTTCGACAAATGGTCTTGACAACTCATATACTCTTTTTACCTTCTAGATAGCAAAAGGTATACTTCCTTGGAAAAAAAGGCACGCTAATTCATATTTTGAAAGCTGATTGTACTTCTTTCTCTCTTACAATTGAAAAGAACTAATGTTTCAGTTAGTAAATTAGTCAAAGGAATTCCATAACAACTTTCATGTCTATTGGTTGGACGAACTTTGAGTTTTAAAATTTTGAAAGCTTTAATCTGATTATTTTCAGCGCCTAATTTTAATAATTATCAAACATTGTTCTACAGGTAGTACGAACATTTGCGATTGTAATATTTTTTAATTTTTTATTTTGTAATTTTATAATACGTAAACATAATAAATTTTATATCAGAAACACTTTTTAAACGTAAAATTTGATTACACTAGATAAAAGTTGTTAAAGTTCATATATTTATTAATCCATTTCTAAATGGATACATTTACTGTTCTTGTCAATTGAGTTCTTCCAGCATGTTCTATAAATCATTTATTAATACGTAATTATAATAAATGTTGCTGGTTTAAACGTGATAAATGTTCCAGCTATGTCTAGTTTATTATAAATTGCATGAAATACATGCAATTAACCTTGTCCACTAACTTATAATTTTGACTTTCATATAAATACTTACACTGTTGACTTCATGCCGTTAGTGTTTAAATTTTCAGGTAGGTAACAATATGAAAATCAGAACTATATGTGGTTAGATAAAGTTAATTGCATGTATTGTTTTAATATGTTAAAACAAACTTGTGTGCCAAATTTCAGCCCTCTAGTTGTGATAGATATTAAATGAGTGCGAAGAATATAATTGAAATAAGTAATCATCCACTAGTTACGATAGCTACATTTTGAATATTTCGGTCTTCGCCTGATTTAAAATCTGTTATAGCTAGAAGGCTGAAATTTGGTATAAAAGCTTGTTTTAACATGCTAAAAGAATACATGCAATTGAGTATATCTAAGAACTTATAGTTTTGATTTTTATAGTTATGCACCTGACAATTTAGATCCTAAAGCCATGAAATCGATGGAGTAAGTATATCTATATGGAAATTATCTATATATGAAAAGTAAGTACATCTATATTAAAAAAAATTTGGATACCAAATTTCAGCTCTCTAGCTGTGATAGATATTAAATGAGTGCGAGGAATATAAGTGAAATAAGTAGCTATCCACTAGTTATGATAGCATTTTCAATATTATCGTCTGCGCCTCATTTAAAATCTTTTACAGCTAGAAGGCTGAAATTTGGTATACAAATTGGTTTTAACATTTTAAAAAAATACTTGCAATTAACTGTTTCTAAAAACTGATAATTTTGATTTTCTTATTGATACTTATAATTATTCATTATATTTAGTATAGACAGTTAAACTAAAACTACCAATGCAATCTCTTTTTCATTTTTTAAGCAGGCATTTGTCTAATGAGTAAACATTTGAAAGTTATGAGGCATTCAAAATGAATTCATCCCTATGATTAATTGAACCAAACACGTTACCTTAATAATGATCAAATCTTGTGGCGTAGGTAGCATAATCTTTGAATCAAAATAAGAACACGCTTACTCTGAACCGGTAATTATTCTGAACTTAATAATAAATTTTCCTTTGATAAAAATACTTTTCACTTCACCAGCTTGCAAATTCTGTAAAAACTTTCTTTGATACTTAAACGATGAAAATACAACACTTTCACTAGCTTGTCACATGGAAAAATAGAAACTTTCTTGCATGAAAAATCATTAAATACTTAGCACTTCACTAGCTTGTCATATCACAAGAAAATACTTTCCTTGTATCCTGATAGTTGTATGCCTTCCAATCCAATAAAACCTAAAAAATAAAAGAGAACATTTTAACAAAGAATCAGTTCACAAAATCTTTCATTATATTATGTACGATTTATAAAAAAGTAAAACTAAAGGAAATGACCCGCAGGTCTCAATGGCTAAATAGGGTGGCAACGCACGTAGTTGAAGAAGAGGCTGAGGTAGCAAATCAAGAAAATCATAATGAAAATTAATAAAAAAATATGTAAAAGGAACTAAACCCAAGTCTTTGATTATTCTTTCAACAAATAAATTCTGAGATCTTTAAAGAAACATTTGAATACTATTTAATTTCTAATTATACGTAAAGTTATAAAATAAGAGTAACTTAATGACTTAAATTTATATTGTGCATAAAGAAAAATATGCAAAGATATACGTATTCATGTTTTGCATGTGACATTTAACTTTAATTATTATGATAAGAAATATACAAAATCAAAATAAAAAACTTACTCCTGCTCTATTCCAATTGCTGGTCTAAACTTAATTCATAGATATACCAGCTATTTAGTAGTCTAGTAAAAATAGAATCAGTAAGACTGATAGAATGTTTCAAACACACAGAAAACTTTTTGTTTTGCAATATATTACTAAATGACTCTAATTATATTACGATAAGAAATAATGCAAAAATAAAAAACTTACGCTTGGTCTATTCCAATTGCTGGTCTAAACTTAATAGATATTCCAGCTATTTTCCTAGTTTGTTAATAAACAGAAAGAACTTTGTTGTTTTCCAATATTCCTTCCAAGTATATAACCTCACATGAGAAATAATAACTTATAAAAATCTGAAAAAATAAAATAACATTTAAACAAAGAACAAGTTCGTAAAATTCGATATATATATATATATATATATATATGATATATTTATATGTAATATGAATCGAACTACTTATCTGATTGTGTTCTCTTAATGATTGTGTTCTCATAATTCATTTTTTCCATAACCGTGTAAAGACAAAAGTACCGCGTCCCTTGATATTTGGCACAGCTGTTTTAAAATCTGTATTTATGTGATTATTTAATACTATTTAGCAAGAAAAAACAGCAAAAGAAAATCCACGTTGATAAAAAATAACACTGTATGAAAACACCGTCTATCGTCTGCGGAAAAACAACGTATACTAAAGTTATCTATATGTATAGTCTAGATTATTATGTGGATGTACGTCATATTAAAGTTATCTATATGTTATAACCTAGTTACGTAGATGCTACGTCACCGGATATCCGTCGAACAATTGTTCTCCCTTGAGGAGAATTGAGGAGCCCGAACTTTCACTTTACAATATCTTTCGATAAAAGCAATTTCACAAAATATGACCCTGATCTGATTTTATTACTTTCGTCCCAAGCTTTCATTTAAGTGCTCATATGTAAGAAACCATGCTGTCACTACGAAGAAAATCGTACTCTTAGGTCCCAACAGGGCAAGTTTAAAGTATAATAGGGTCTGGCTAGCGCCCGACGGCGGCGTGCGTACTGAAGTACTTATACTTGCTATCGTGGTGCTTGATATATACACATACGCACACTCGCTCTCCTCTTTCGTTCTCTCTCGCGCACTCTCTTCTCTCTCTCTCGTTCTCTCTTGCGCGCTCTCGTCTCTCTTCTTTCTCTCTCTCTCGTTCTTTCTCGCGCGCTCTCTTCTCTCATTCTCGCGCGTGCTCTCTCCCTCGCTCTGTCTCTCTCGTTCTCTCCCGCTATTACATCTTTCTCGCATCACGTTTTCTCTTCTCTTTCGCATATACACACACACACACAAGCTTACACGCACATGCATATATACATGTAAATACATACACACGCATACACGCATATGCATATATACATGTACATACACACACACACACACGCATATGCATTGCGACGTAGCAATAAATATTGCTCCGTCGTTGAAATTGTCGTACAGCTGACGAGCTCCGTAGGCAAGTTGACAGCTCCTACAGCGGAGCCAGCGCCGGCGGAACCCGCGAAAAGTGTCTCTGCTCGACCTCGTGCGGAGCGCGGCATGTGAGGCAGCTGATAACACCTACGCGACTTGCCGGCATTCGAGAGAAGGAGACCAGCAGTGACATGTGACATGGTATGCGTGCGAGCGAGAGTGAGAGAGAGGGTTGGGAATCAGAGTGTAAGCGCGAGAGAGAGAGATAGAGAGCATCGAGTTTACGAGAGTGAGCGAGACGGAATGAGCGTATGAGAGCGAGAGAGGGAGCGAGCGCTCGGAAGAGCACGTGAGTGCGAGAGACAGAGAGAGTGACTGGAGAGTACTGTACAGGCAAACTATACAGTATTGACATAAGTACAGAGGCACGGCGGCTGCCAACTAGAGGATACTAGTTCGTGTTAGGGGTCCGTCTACAATGAGTGGTATATTCGGATAGAGGATTTTGAATGCCGCGCGCTCGATTGCTTATCTATAGGTGGAGCTACCGGATGGATATCGACATTAATTGATTGATCGATATCGATAAAGGGGGCGCGGATTTGCATATTTATAGAGGATATCGAAGACGATAATTGATTTTCTAGCCAATGATAAAATTGGATTTGGAAAAGAGGGCGCTCGGGAAAATCACAGATAGAGGAATTAATTAGTGGTAGTTCTTAGGAGGCCAATAGAGGATTTCTTCTAGGAAGAGGATCAATTGGAAAATTCCATGGCCAGATCGACGCTTCCGTGAAGAAGGAGGCCGGGTGGGAAAAACGTGGCATCCTTCTTGGAGCAAAGCATCGGTCAGGGCACTCTGTCGGCGGACGCCTTGGCTGCAGTTCGCATTCTGGATTCCAGTTCTGATTTTGGTGAAGGTTAGTTAATCCTTTAAGCAGTTATTTGCAGTTTCCCGACATCTTGTGGTAGTTGAAGTTTTTGGTTGTCCAAAGAGGAATTTTCGTTTGGAGTCTTGAGAGCAAGGAATATTGGAGGATTTTCGTGTATAATTATAGAGGATCTTGGTGAGAAGTTTCGGAGTATTATTATTAATATTTGATTGATAGAGGAAAATTTGGACTGTAGAGCAGTACGTGCCGCCGAATATAGTGGACACTTTCGCGCGTTTCAGCGGACGGTAGTTTTTCCCTTTGTATTTCCTTTGAGTAGAATCAATAGTAGAGGAAAATTCGCGGCCCTTCCTTAGCAATCACCAGTCATTTCTGGAGTTAGTTATATGGCCGTTGGCCCATGCTGTTATTTAAACTCAATTGATTGATGAAGAATTTCTCGTGTATGAAGATACGATAATATATTTGTGTTCTTTTAACATTAATTATTGGTGTTCGATATTTGTTTAATCTAATTGCCACCACTATCCCGTTTTTCACCACTTGCAGGATGATCACGAGCCGGAGAAAAGAAGTCTGCCGCGCAAAATAAATTATTTGTACACTAGCGGGAATTCTCGTGCGGGCGAGCTTAAGTCCACGTTACAGCATATGTACATGAACATACATACACACACGCATATGCATATATACATGTACATACACGCAGCTCCACATACGCACATACACGTATAGATATATATATATATATATATATATATATATATATGGGTGGTTCTCTGACAAATCGAGCGGTCTATTTTTTGACCCTATCCAAAAAAATTTTTAAAATGTTCCTAAGAGACATATGAGTATCCCTGAATTTTTTCAGATTTTTTGCATAAAGTATTTTCGAGTTACAGAGGGACAAAGTTGATAAAATCATGTTTTTTTGCTTTTTCTGGCTACTTTCATTAATTTGTAGATCCTCAGGGAAGCATTTTTCACTATAGAGATATATAACATTTTTTTCTGCCAATTTTCTAAACTATTAAAAAAAATATTTTTGATGTCGTATATATATGTTTTAAGAAAGCTATAAGTCATTTAAGTCTTAAAATTAAGTTTTAGGAAAGTTCTATCATCTGATCATAACCAAAAAATTCATGAAGATACCTTATTTCAATTTAAAAAAGTCTGTGAAAGACCCAGAATGTCAGAGGCCTTGGTTTCTCTGTAAAAAATCATTATATCCGTTCATATATGAAAAAAATTTAGTTTTATTGCTATATCGAAGCATTTCACTAACCTTATCATATTTTTAATGATTGAATTAATTATAAAAAAATTATAAAAAAATTTACGTAATTGATAAAATTGGTCAAATTATTCGATATAGCAAAAAATCTAAATTTTTTTCATATATGAACGCTAAGGGCCTGATTTAAACCTGAAAAAAAAATTATTTATAAGCAATATTAAAAAAATTGTTTTTCCTACTTACAGTATACATATTAATTGTAATTTTACATATTTTTAAACAATTATATATCTATACTTACTTTACAAACAATTCCATGTGTGAAGTACTAAATTTGATCAGATTTTTCCCTTTGCCGTATGAATTCTCAGCATCCGGGTGATGAATATAGACCAAACTGGATGGAAAATCTTCTAAATGTAATTCTCCTCAGCTTGAATGGAAGGGATTACTGAAAAATAAAAATTTTAAATATTTAGTAACGCATAAGTTATAATATAAGTAATTATAGTGAATGTTACGTATGTTTACATACATAACATTCACTTTAAACATATTTTTCCAAATTCTGCTCCATTCAAGCAGTGAAAAAGGCTTTCCTGGGGTTCTTCAAAAAATGTCAGCCTGATTGGACTTATGGTTCCTGAGAAATCCTGCGGCAACTGACCTAAAATCATAAAAATTCAAAACTTGAGAAAAAGGCATTTAAAGTTTTCTTGAACATTAAATGATAAAAAATATACTTACAATTTTTCTTCATACCGGGGCCATTTTAAATGAATTATAAGCGTATCCTGGTCATCTTTGTAAATTTTGAGGATGGTCTAAAAACTTTATACGTGTCCAGTCATCTGAAATAAAATAAAATGAAAAATCATAAAAAGATGTAATTTTTCTAAATTTGAAACATTTTTATAATTAAGTTATAAAAATGCTTTTATTGTTAAAAAATAAGTTTATATACGTACATGTGATGAACAGAAGAGTAGGACTACCATTATGTGTCAAGTTGAAGGTTAGAAAAAATAGTCCAGATGAGCTGATGGAAGGGAAGCAGAAAGCAAGCAGACAACTCTAATCAGCTGTTTAGCTTGCTATCTCTCTCTTTCTCTCTCTCTCTCTCTCTCTGACCTATATCCATTCCAGCTGTAGAGACTGCTTACATAGTTGCTGCTGTGTTGTGATGTGTGATATTATGATTGAGAATTGTTTGATTTTAAAATTAAAGAAGAAATGAAACAAAAAATAAAAAAAAATAGAAAAAACAGGAAAAAAATTATAAAAATGTTTTCAGTGTGCGTTTTCTGATTTATGTTTTATGTTTACTTCTGAGGTTGTGTATGGTGTGTGAGTATTTTTGTGTAATGTTTAAAAAGCTCCAGCTTTGTAATAGTCGTCATCCTTATGACTTCTCTTTCTTCTGGCTGGACGTGCCTCTAGTGTGGACTCCAATTCTCTTCTATCTGACAAGAGATGCCGCTCTTTATCCTGATTCTGTGCCCAGTTCACTGCAGAGGATCCTGGTTTGACGCTAAATTTCTTCATGATTCGAAGCATTCCTGCTTTGCCTTCATTGAGGCAAATAACTGCAATGCTTCTTTCAAGTCCTGATTAATTTTGTCAAAATTGCTATGAACAATTGGAGTAGGAAAATCCATTACTCAACATAAAGTGTTTAAACCAGCGTGTCCATGATCAAGAATTCTCATGGCTAGAACTGCACATCTGTTCACTTCATAAGCGTTACTCTGTTTTACAATTTATCTGCTGGAGTCAACGAAAGCAACTGCATTACACGAAGTACAGGTGATGGCTAACTTACTACGAAGACCTCGTACATCAACTTCATCAAATTTAATACATCCACCATAAGCTTTACAAGCCAGAAACTGCTGTAATCCTGGCAGAAGCAAAGAAACATCAAACATCCTGTTTTGAATAACACCAGGTTCTAAATAATTAGATTTTAATTTTATAAATGATGCTGAAGTACCTGATGAAGCTTACACAGCAGATCTTGGACTCCGTGCCCTGGATGTCGAAGGAACTGTATCAGGCGTAGGTGCTAAAGTGATTGCTGTTGCTCGTTCTGGTTGTTGTAATGATGTTGGTGTCGAGCTGATGCTGAAAATTCCTCTTGTTGTTTCAGATTAAAAATCTTTGATCTTCTCTTTCTTCTTCCAAATCTTCTTTTTATATCAGATGATCCTGGAACTCTATTTCTTGAGTCTGGACTCATCTTGGTCACAAATTTTATACTTGTGCACTACACTTCATAACCACAAATGCTATAAATATTATAAAATTAATTATTTAATAATATTGAGCAGTGCAGAATAAAAGTAGGTATCAAAATTCAAAGCAAGTGTTATTGCTCGTGAATTCTGAATTGTATGGTAAAACAGGTATCTAGACGAATAACCTTTTCGAAAGAATATTGCACGGCCCAGTCGGTAAGTGCCAAATTCAAAACTCGTTAATTTCATAACTTTATTTTTTAGCGAATATTTATGTCTAATTGATTTTTTACAAAGGATAATATATAATAACATCTTTTTTTTATAAATTTTCAGTATAAATAAACGAAATAGAGCAAATATGAGAATGAGCAATTTTGCAAATATTTAATATTGCATAGTTTTGCTCATTTTATTAATATCTTTTAACGAATTTTTAATGTATAATAGATATTTTTATTCTATTTTACACACAAATATCATAAATATATCATGTATAAGAAGCGTTAAGAGCGCAAAAATAATCATGTTCAGTTACATAGCACTGACAAATAAAAACGCGGAAATTACGGTTTTTTTAAAATAAGTTATTCGCATGCCTTCAGTTTTTAGTCTGTAGCTTTCTAAAAAAATTTTTTTTTTGGAAAAGGGACTTCAGCATCGTATTCTACAGATAATTTCCTATAAAAAAAGTCAATAAAAAAACAATCGATTTTTTGAAGGTTTTAACTCAGGCATAATCCCTTAACATTACTTACTATATCCATATCTTAGTGAAAATTGAGCTAATTATATAATTTAATTCATATATTCTCTTTTAACATTTAAGAAGCTATTCATTGAAGGAAAAAAATTGTGCTTTCGTACAGTCGTATTTGACATTTTTATAAGTGTGTAAGGTCCCGCGATTGATTTATGAATTATCGATTTCGAAATGTATAGCGTGTGACTCGAGTGTGTGTGCGCGTAGGCTGACGGTAGATATTTTTCAATATACTAACCTCATGCGCTGATTGAGCAACGGTATGACCGGGATTTGGGCGTTTAAGATCAACTCAGCATTCTCGTATGTGCCGTCGCGTTTATACTTTTGTAATCCTTCTTTCGGTGGCGAGTGTTAATTGGCTGCGGGTATCCCCACAATTCAATCATTTAGTTACTGCCTTGATCGGGGGTCGAGTCTTTATAAACCCTCGACTTGATGAGCGCAGCGCCTTTCACGACCAGACCAGGTACCGGTGTGTGTCTAACTTCGTCATTACGACTTGCTGCTGAAGACGAGCCGTCTACTTGGAGTTATTACAGAAGAATATACACGAGATCGTTAGAGGGTATCAAGGTACTACCTGTACGCTATCGGAGGCCTAGAAATCTATTGTACTCTGCAGGCAAGCTGGCATATTTGCTCCGGTTAAAGTTACATCTCGACTGTGGTACACTGCGACGAAAGGACCACCAAGCATATCTGACGTGAGTGGGTGAAGCCGCAGCATAGATAAGTTTATATTCCGGCCACGACTAGCTTGTGTAGTTATAAGCCAATACACTCGCTATAGAAAGAAGGACGCTTCAATCAACAGCGCGTGTTATAAACGTAAGTTGTACTATAACACATTTGTAAAAACTAGCGTACGACTACGATATTAAAAATACGAACCTAGACTAGTAAAGTGCGACTGTGTGAATGCATGACCTCCGAAAAACTGGAAATCTCTGTCTGACGCCAACAATAAATAAATAACAAAGAGTAAAAGAATAAATTAGATGTACCATTTATTAATACTAATTCAGACGCCCTTCATATACTAACACAACCCTACCATATTAAGTACTTAGACTAGTTAACAGTAGAAGGACGGGAAGACATCCACAGACCTTGGCGACCACATTAAGACAACCATCAGCAGTGTGTCCGCGCTTTCAAAGCATGTCTGCATTTTCCAGCAGTGTGTCCACTTTTTCGTGAGCCGCGTCCGCACCTACCAGTCAGCGTCTTCATTACCAGCGCAAGCGACCGCGGACATATCCGTGTCTGCACAACAAAGACTAATCCGCCTTTCCTAGTGTCCGCTTGAAGGAACCCAAGGGACCAGTATAAGGGTCAGCAACACTTTTAATCCATCTCAACTTATTTATTAATAATTATCATTTCAATATAAAACCTCGGTCAAAGATAGCCTCCCAAATATAATAAATTATTTGTTCAAACCCTAGCGGCCCGAATAAGTCAAATTCAGCCCTTACACGTGTATCGACACGTCTTCTCCTCATTCGCATCGCGGATTGGAAGAACTTAATTTTTAATTTATCATTAATTGCAGTAATGAAGGGAATTTTAGCTTATAAGGTTTTACCATTAGTTTGTAAGGATTTTGTAATAGTTTTAAGGATTTTCATAAAAATAACAATTTATTCGAAAGACTGCACATCGAAGTCCTAACAACTTCTTCCTGCAAAAAGCTATCGGTATAATATATGAATTAATTTTTATTCTGCATATTATTTTCGTATTTGAAAGCTCATTTATTTATTTATTTCAACATGATTGGATTTTTATCAAAGAAACTTGCCAATTTATTTACTGATATCACAATTTTCCTTTATCAAAATTAAAATTGGAATTTTCGTTGAATCGAAAGTAGTGAAGTGATTATACTTAAAAAAACGGTTGTCAGTTCAATGGACCCTTAATGCGAAGTTGTTTACGAACATACATATTTTATTCATCAAAGGTTTAAATATTTAAAGTTAATGTATAGAAACATAAACTCTTGTTAAGGGGTTATCAGTTTTATGGAGAATTTGAAAAGATTTAATTTCGATGATATAATAAAGGATCGGACTTATGGCTACATAAAGGTTGTAGAGAGTTTGAAAATTAATCTTTAGTTTAAATGAAGAAACAGTCTTATACTCGCCAACCTTTTACCGTGAAAATGTTTTGCATACACAACTGTTTCATCGTGAAACATTGTCTGCATCAGCGCAGTGTGTATAAGTATATCTATATTGATGCATGAGGATCTATATATTACTAAACTACGCAGAGCTGACGTAACCGGATTTATATCAATTCTTCAGTTTTCTCCCTTGAGGCGAATTGAGGAGTCCACACCTTCACTTAGCAATATCTGTTGATAGAAATAATTTCACAAAATATGATGTAATTTTGTTAGTTTTGTCGCAAGCTTTCATTCGAGTGCTCATACATGAGAAAGAAAATTACCAATACCAAAAAAACCATATGCCTACTTTCCAATAATGCTTAGAAGAAGTATAATAGGGTTTGGCTAGCACCCGACGGCTGCTTACGTCCTCACGTATATTACACTTGCCATCATGGTACTACTGCGCCCCTTGATCTCTCAATATTACGAACAATAATCCTCTAACATGGTACGGTCACGAAAGACGGAATCGCATTTTCCGGGATAGAATACGATGGAGTGAAATGATATCAAGGGGCGCGGTAGCGCCACGATAGCAAGTATAAGGTACGTCAGTACGTACGCCGCCGTCGGGCGCAAGCCAGACCCTATATATACTTTAAATTAGCCGTGTTGAAAACTCGACATACAGTTATCTTCGCATTAACAACTTTGTTTGTTGCATATGAGCACCCAGATTAAAGCTTGCGACAAAACTAACAAAATAACATCGGGGTCATATTTTGTGAAATTGCTTCTATCAAAAGTTATTGCGAAGTGAAAGTTCGGCATCACGAATTCTCCTATACGAAAATTCTTCTCCCGGAGAAAATGTTCTCCGCGGAAGAACATCATCGTGTGACGTCAGCTCTACGTATACTATTGTATGTACACAGTTTATATGTGTGCAAATGCAGACGAGCAGACATTTTTATGTGCAGATGCAGACGTTTTGTACTATGCAATACAATAACACATGCTGTCATGTTAAAGAAATATACTTTTATACAGTTTGTGGTGCAGATGACGATTACAATAACAGAGTTTATTAATATATCAGCAAAAAATTCTATTTATAAGTAATTTTAAAAATCGGTGAAAATATAGTAAAATTTAACCTAAATATATATTTTATAAAAACAAAGCTATTTTAATATTTTAGGACATCTCACAAACATGACTAATAGGCTAGAATTAGATAAGTATTCAGTTTTATTTTTTTATAAATCGTACATAATATAATGAAAGATTTTGTGAACTGATTCTTTGTTAAAATATTCTTTTTTATTTTGCAGGTTTTATTGGAAGGCATACAACTATCAGGTTATAAACAATTTTCTTGTGATGATATGTGATGTGACAAGCTAGTGACGTGAAAAATGTTTTTTCAAGATTTTTAATTATTATATAAGTTCAAAAGACAAATGGTTTAGAAGTTTTTCCCCATTTTGAGAGAGCAAGTACACTAAGTTTCCAGACGAAACGAGACTTTTCCCAAGGGAAAAGCATGTTTTGTTTTGTATAAGGTAACGAGAACTTATGAAGGCCTACAACTATCATGTTATAGAAGTGAAGAATCTTCTTGTGACGTGACAAGCTAGTGAAAGTGTTGTACTTTCATCGTTTAAGTATCAAGAAAGTTGTTACATAATTTCTATTGGGAGGTTACGCAACTGTCATGTTATAAAGGGAAGTAATTCATGTGACAAGCTAGTGATGTGAGAAACGTTTTTTCAAGATTTATAATTATTAAGTTCACAATTATAAGTTCAGAAGACAAGTGATTTAGAAGTTTTTCCCAATTTTGAGACTGCAAGTGCCCTCAGTTTCCAGACGTAACAAGACTTTTCTCAAGGGAAAAGCATGTTTTATTTTATATAAGGTAACAAGAACTTATGAGTTGTCAAACCTATCACTCAGAGGGATAGTATCAGAATGTTCAAGTTGATACGGCTCAGCAAAATTAGAATTTTTGAATTTTGAAATTTCTAATCTCCGATTATCTGAATACTACTCAACTATACCATCTTCAAAATTGCTATACTATCTCTCTAAGCTGTGGGCTAAACCACTCGTATGGTCTTTTTACCTTTTAGAAATCAGAACATGCATTTCTGTTGGGAAAAGCGACGCTCAACCCATATTCTGGAAACTGCCTGTACTCAGGGCACACTGACAATTGAAAATAACTAGATTTTCATTAAGCAAATCAATCAGAGGGAAGCATATGAAATTTCAAGGTTATCTTCTAGACCAATTTCAAAATAATTAGGATTTGAGGCATTCAAAATTGAACAGCTTAAAATTGGTCTAGACGATTAACTTGAAATTCCATATGCTATCCATCTGATTGATTTGCTTAATGAAAAAATGGTTATTTTCAGAGTGCCCGGAGTACAGGCAGTTTCCAGAATGTGGGTTGAGCATCTCTTTTCCCATTCGAAATGTATGTTTTTCTTTCTAAAAGATAAAAAGATCATTCAAATTTTCAAGCCCACTGCTTAGAGAGATAGTATAACAATTTTGACGATGATATAGTTGAGCAGTATTGAGATAATCAGAGACTAGAAATTTTAAAATTCAATAATTCAAAACTGCTGAGTCGTATCAACTTGAAAATTTTTATATTATCCCTCTAAGTGACTGGCTTGACAACTTATAAGTTCTCGTTACCTTATATAAAACAAAATATGCTTTTCCCTTGGGAAAAGGCTCGTTAGATCCATAATCTAGAAAATGAGTATACTTTATTGTACTCCTTTCAAATTGAGAAAAACTTATGTTCTATCAAGAAATCCATCGCAAGAATAGCATGTGAAAGTTTAAGTTTATCACATAGACTAATTTCAAAATAATTATCATTTATGGCATTCAAAATGGAACAGAATTGGTCTAAACGATTAACTTGAAATTTCTTATGCTATCCCTCTGATTAATTTGCTTAATGAAAAATTAGTTATTCTCAATTTTGAGAGAGCAACATGTACACTCAGTTTCCAAATCTTGCATGTAACGAGTCTTTTTCCAAGGAAAATGCATGTTTTGCTTTGTAAAACGTAATTAAAACTAATGAGTTGTAAAGCCTGTCACTGAGAGGGATAGTATGAGAATATTCAAGTTGATACGGCTTAGCAAAATTTGAATTTTTTAATTTTGATGTTTCTCATCTCCGATTATCTTAATACTGCTCAGCTATATCATCTTCAAAATTTTTATACGATCTCTCTAAGCTGTGGGCTAAACCACTTGTATGGTCTTTTTACCTTTTAGAAATCAGAACATGTATTTCCATTGAAAAAAGGGACGCTCAACCCATATTCTGAAAACTGCCTGTACTTCGGGCACTCTGAAAATTGAAAATAACTATGTTTTCATTAAACGTACTAATCAGAGGGAAATCATGAAAAATTTCAAGTTTATCGTATCAACCAAAAATTTATTTTTCATTAAATGATCTTTACTTTGTCATACTATCTGTATCAAGTAAATAATTATGTTAAACAGAATAAAGTTTTGTGTCAATTTTGTGGATTAGGCCTACAGGGGATACCACAACTTTATTTTTTACAAGTTTTCATAAAGTTTAAATTCGATTCCAATTTTCTAAACATTTACCGAATTAGGTCTTTTGCATTAAAAATAATAATACGCATATCATAAGGAATTATAGAGATATTGGAAACTAACTTACATATACTTCTTTTTTTACTAAATATTATTCATAATACTATAATATAGATAAAACAATTGTGAAGGATACGATGTGAACTTGTATAAATATTTAAATGCTATATCACTCATTTTCTGCATGTCGATATAGTATACGTAACGTACAAATGCTTTCAAGCAAGCAGTTATCAGTTAATTAATTAGCAATAATTTATAACGTACAGATTTCTTTGATGTTGTAAGGGTTCGTTGTTCTTAGATCAGGATAGAGAGGAATAAGGAGAGAGAAAATAAATACACAGGTTCGTTTATATTGTCACGTACCTAGGCTTTATTGATATCAACTCGCTAATATATAAGTCAGCGAGCGAATAATCCTCGAACGAGTCTTACCGCCGCTTTTATTTCAAAACACGTACAATACACGGTGAAACAAATCAGTCACACCTTGATCTGCGCTCACGCACTCTCCCACTCTCTCTCTAATCATCCGACGCACACATACAGTAGACGAACGAGTATAACTCGAGAAAAGGCGCGAATCCTCCAAACGCTATACATTAGACAACGCGCACTATTTACATAAAGGAACGCTTTCTATTTACACGGGAAAGGACAGGACCGTTACATAGTCCCCTTCTGTTAATTTATTACTATTGTAAATAATAATAAATTAACAGAAATCCACACTTTGTCACACACATAAAATACAAATATACAGAAAATTAAAAAAAAAACACTTAATATAATTTCTTCTACTGCTTCCTTCCGGGTCGTACAGCAGTCGTATTGGTGGATTCGCTGGATAGTACACCCTCGTCGCTTCTGGCTCCACTTCGATTGCAAATTCCTTCAACTGCTTCTTAAGATAGCCAAACCACACATGCTGCGTGATTTTTCCCGCAACGCTTTTGGGAAATAAATATACAACATAGGCATATTTGTGCCCTATGTGTATAAAAAAATTACTCCGTCAACGCTTTCAGGAGTTTTCACAGAAAAAAAAATCTTCATAGCCATATCAAGTGGCGCGGCAGCGCCACGAAGGCGAGTTTGAAAAAACGCAGCGGCGCCCGTGACACTATTTACGTCTATATTGACATTCAAATTTTGAATTAAAGAAATAAAAATATTCAAGTTTACATACCCAAGTAATTCTGCTATACATAACAAAGATATGCATTGAACTATGACTTTTGATCGAAATTATTATGGAGAAACTCTTTTTATGTACATAAAAGCATTTCTGTTTTACAAAATGCACAAAAATACGTTAAGATTCTTCAGACCGAGAGCGAATACTAGGACCATGAAGTTGGTCGCGTACGAACTAAATCTATAGGCAAACCGATATACTTATAAATCAAAACTTTTATACATCGGTGAACTGCTAAATGCTCGAAGGAACTGCTTTTGTTCTTTTGAAAACGAGGAAATTTGAGTTCAAGTAAGAGATACTTATATTACACCGCGCAGTGTATCAGTCTGATTCATCACGATTTATCAATAGTAAAATACTCAGAGAAGCTTTTTTTACATTATCATGTCTCTGCAAGCGCTATTCACAACTGACGAAGAATTTGATGTACTTGAGCATGGCGATGTGACTGCGTAAGTGAGGTTATAGATGCTATATCTGTTCATTTTTTTTAGATTATTTATTATACTACTTGTTTATTTTTTGTAGAAGCGTATTAGGATATGTAGATTCTATTTCTGCACCTACTCCAGCTGGCAAAAAGAAGAAAATGCTGTTTAAATTTACTATATCGAATGGCAATAAACGTATTGATATTCTTATATGGGGTGCTGCCCTCATTAATAAATATTGCCAACAAATATGCTCTAACAGAGTAAGTCTACAAATCATATTTTTAATAACAAATATATGCCTATTCTTATCACATTTATACTACGTTTTTACAGGTAGTTAATGTTAATGGTGGCTACTGTCGAGCAGTAATTCAGTCCAAATTCAAAACTGAAAATAGTTTTGTGCCTTATGAAATTTTGGTACGAAAAAATACATCACTTTCTTTCTTAGGATACCATACATTAGGAAATGAAGTAAAAGTTGATCAGCGTAAGAAAGCAACCTTTGATAATGTTCATATGATTCAAGGATTAGTTGGTGAGAATTATTAACAATTTTCATTCGTATTATTTACATAATTTTGATTTTAATTATTATTTACATAATATATTTTTTAGAAATTTCTGGTTATGTGCGTACTAAATTTGATATGTCCCATAACCGGAGTGGTCAGATGACATACGGCATTGGAGCCATAACGGATGGGGTAAAAAAACTGACTATTCAATTGAAGCAATTTGAAAAGTGTACTTTTGAAATTGGAAATTACGTTACAGTTAAAGGCTTGGTACAAGGCCAAGGTATACCCTTGTTTTTAATCGCTTTTTGCTTTCAAATTATAGATCTGATTTACTGTTATAAGATTTTTTTTTGCAGATAGTGTTGTAGTAATTTCTTGTGACAGTATGAAAGATATCACAGTCGATTCAAAAAAACCACTAATGTCATTAGAAGCTTGCTTAAGAGGAGGAAGACCAGTAAAGCGTATTCGCAAAGAGGAAAACAATAAAGAAGAAAACAGTAGCAAAAGTTAGATTCGTTCTTTCAAAAAGTGTTCTTGTGTTCTTTTTTTCTTTTTTTCAAGAAGAGTTTTTACGTTTTTTTTTACTAGAGAATATAATATGTTGATTGATACCAAAAGATTTAGATATTCAATGTAATAAATCCATTGATTGTTATGCTTAAAAGATCATAAAAAAGTTGAATTTAAGCATATATAAAATGATTAAAAGATTATTAAAAAGTTCAATTTAATATTCTTAAGTATTTGATTTAAATAAATATAAAGTTAATAGTTTCATAATTAAGCTCAAATGGTGCTAGTTTACATAGTGAATAACATACAAAAATATAAAAATCTAGATGTAATATTATAAAATATTTTTATCTTTCAACGATGAGACTGCAGAAACAATTATTTTACTTAATTATATTATATCTTAAATGATATTAAAGACTGAAGAAAAATATTTTATAATTAAAACTGTAAGTCAGACTAATTAACTATTTTTGTACGTTTAATACTTTTTTATATTGAATGAATCAATGTATATGATATAATATAATAAAAGTTGATAGATACATTGTAAATGTTTTGACTTATTTTAATCAATGCTTCAAATAACTCCTTGCTTATTTGGGTACTAACAATTTTTAAACCTAGTTTGAGAGAAAAGGTATGTATAATCAAGTGTTTTTATTTATAGACTAGTATTTAAAAATTTGTACAATAAAGTAGTATAAAATTATTTTATATAATAATAATTCATGAATAAATAGGAAATTAATCTTTAATGAATTATGTACATACAAGTATAAACAATTTTAAAAAAAACCTTAATTTTTAATCACAATTTAGATTGAATCAAATCTTTCAATTGAGCATCCGTTGAATATTTTTTAGCTTGAATCAAATCTTTCAATTGAGCATCCATTGAATATTTTAAGATTATTTCAGCACATCCGTCAGGCAACCATTAAATTATACGAAACAAACAGGTCATGTGCAGTGGCGTTCTTTTATAACAATCTTGCGAATCAACATCACAGCCAGACTCTAACAGTGCACTTATTATGCTACTGTAAGACTTCACCAACTCCATATCTAAAAACATAAATTATTATAAACACATTATAAACGCACATAAGATGTGAATAGAAAATGGTAATCATAAAATTGCAGAGACATACCTGATTCCCTCTTGTGATCTCCGTATGGATCCCTCAAAGCCATTGTGTGAAGAGCTGTTTTTCCATCTCTTTGTCGAGCATTCATATCAGCCCCAGATTTCAAAAGTATACCAACAATTTTACTATGTCTGTACAAAGAGGCAAGATGTAATGGTGTAAAAAACTTCAAGTTTTCAACACAATTCACATCTGCATTGTGCTGCACTAAAATTTCAACAAGTTCAAAAAAACCTTTCTTTACAGCCATGTGCAAAGGTGTCATACCGGTTTTGGTTTTGACATTTACATCAGATCCTTTGCTCAACAACATCTCGACAATTCTATCATGATGATGAATGATTTCCAAGTGTAGCCGTGTCATTCCCTTATTATTCCTTGCACTTATGTTGACTTCATGCGCCAAGAGATGCACTTATGTTCTTGCGAATCAACATCACAGCCAGACTCTAACAGCGCACTTATTATGCATGCGCCAAGAGATGCACTTATGTTGGCTTCATGCACCAAAAGATGCACTTATGTTGGCTTCATGCGCCAAAAGATGCACTTATGTTGGCTTCATGCGCCAAGAGAAGTTCCACTGTTTCTACGCATTTGTTTTCCACTGCAGTATAAAGGCTTGTACGATGCTTGGATCATAGCTCATACAAGCTGCATGAAAATGAGATAATCCCCTATCATCAATTTTGTATAAAGGCTCGTACGATGCTTGAATCATACCTCATACAAGCTGCATGGAAATGAGAAAATCCCCTATCATCAATGAGGTTTATATTTTTATAGCAAGTACTGTGTGCAGATAAGATTGAATCTATTATTGTCTAATTTTGCCTTTGAATAGCAAAGTGCAATCGAGTCATTCCCTTACAGTTTTTGGCACTTATGTCTGCTCTATAACTCAAAAGTAGCTGCACTATTTCTGTGTACTCGTGTTCAACTGCAAAATGCAACGGTGTGTAATCAGGCCACATCACAGAGGCTGCATTCACTGTTGAGTTTTTGACACTTATGTCTGCTCCATAATTCAAAAGTAGCTGTACTATTTTTGTGCACTTGTGTTCAACTGCAAAATGCAACAGTGTGTAACCAGCCCACATCACAGAGACTGCATTCACTGTTTTGTTGATTTCAACACCACGTCGCAGAAATCCTTCAGCCACTCTAACATCCTTTCTCATACAGGCAATGTGAAAATGTGAAAATATTTTTATTGAAATTTTCATGCACAGCCAAGATTAAATCGATGATGTATATATTGTTTATTTCTACGGCAAGATGAAGTGGCCTTTTGAGTCAGTTGCACCTATATCTGCACCATAATGTAAGAGCCATCCAACAATATCTGAACGTTCGTACTCTATTGCAAAATGTAGAGGTGTATAACTAGGCCAAAAAGGTGAGGTTAAAACAACTAGATCATTTATTGATGCTCCAGATCTCAAATGTAAACACATGCGAAACTTGGACAAGTTTTCGTGTAGGGTCTGCACCTTGAAGTTGACAACAATCTGAAGTTACTGATGAGAGCTTAAAGGACTATATCATTCCTTCAATCGGAACCAGCTTCATAGTGATCTTTAGTTCTTGTCATTTATATATTATTATGTCAAGTGAATATTTTAATTAGATAAGATAGATAATTTATTCAATGATATTAAGCAAAGAAAGATATATAGTGCTACAACGTTAATTGATTATTTCAGCAGCTTTTGAGAGAAATTTTTGTGTATTGTAAGTACATTATACTATAGGTTAATCAGTCACTCTTCAGATGAACAAGATACTAATATCTCCATTTTTACAAAAGAACGAATAAGATTTTTATTTTTACTATACTACTCAATAGTCTCTTTTGAATTGTATATTTCTTTTTATTTAATCTTCATGTAAAAATTATAATATTGAAACAGAAAAATAAGTGTTTAATAAATTACTGGTCGAACTGGCACAAATCTCAAATCCATATAAAATGCTTGATTTAAATTTATAAACATGATTTATGAGGAAAAAAGAGTATACTGAAACTTTTTTCGAAACTAATTAATGTTGAGTCTCCTAAAATACTCTGAAAAACCGTCGCTTGAAGCTTCACTGCTGCATTCAATATTATATGAGCTATTACATTTTTTGTTGAGCTTTCGTATACTAAGTCGGTACACAAAGGATACAAATTATTATAAACTATATTATTTTGTAACAAAACGTACCACTTTTATTTGATTCACCGAGTATCTAAATATATTAAGTTTTTTTAAAAGAAATCACTTATCAACCTATAATATAACCCTGTAATCGAAAGTAGCTATAAAATGAACAGTTTCAGAGTGAATTTGTATATGAACTTAAAGATTTATTAAATTAAATGATACTAGCATGGTTTAATACAATATTTGAAAGCAGAACCTTGAGACCTTTTCTGCCAATCACTGAAAAATTACTATTTTTTAGATTTTTAGTAATATAAAGACTGGATTATAGAAAAGGTTTCAAATTTGATATGTGATGCCCATAAGTGTAATATTGTTGCTGAAAATTTTCATTACCTTTGCAATGACAGAAGTCATATTTTTCTTTCAATTGAATGCACTATTGAGCACCATTCAATGCATAGTGGAGGTTCTCGTAACAGAAATCATATTGAAGTATACCAACATTATTCAATATATTCTGAAGGTTCAGAAACATCCAAATTTATATTACTTTCTAATACCAGTGAAATAAGCAACAATAAAAATTCTCTGTGAGATTGGCCTGCCAAAAAATAGATATTGCTGTAACTCTTAAAATTCTACTTGATGAAATACACCTCTCTGAATTTTTTTAGTTTTTTTCCATTACTTGTTTCAAAGCTACAGAGGCTCAAAGTTGTGATTTTAATAAAAAATTCATATCTTCTCGGGGAAGCTTTTTTCACTATAGACATGGATAGGGTTTCTTTTAGGAAATTTTGTCTAGTGTTCAATAAAAATACTTTGGAAGTCATATCTATATGTCATAACCATCCTACCAATAATTTAATGTTTAAAATCGAGTTTTGAAAAGGTTCGCTCGCTGGGATCGAAATCCAAAATATGTGTAAAGATACCTTAAAACAATGCAAAAATATGTGCTGTAGCCCAGAATTTTTGGATTTTTTTTACTAGTCCATTCCTGTTTATAAAAATAATTATATATGCTAAAATAGCTGAAAATCGATGAAAATCCCTTTTGGCGTCTATTATTAATATACGTATGGACTCAATTCAGTATAAAAATTTGTTTATGCTAAATTCTCTTATAATTAAAGAAACGAGCTGACTAAAATGTTAGTTTATTTAAGCAACATAGCTGAAAACGATCCAAATTCCTTTTGGCGTCTATTATGATACACGCATGGACTCAATTTATTATAAAAATTTGTTTAGGCTAAATTCTCTTATAATTAAAGAAATTACCTGACTAAAATATTAGTAATAATAATATATTTTTTCAAACAACCTGTGGCAACAAACCTAAAATTATGAAAAAAATAAAAACTGAGTAAAATGCAATTAAAGATTATGAATAACAGCAATAAACTTGACAATACTTACATAAACTGTGTAACATGCGTTGATTACCTTCATATGCTTAAATATAGTTGAAACAAAGATTTTCTGGCAACCCAAGTACATGATATTGACACTGCTAAAAATAAAAGAAGTTATCGATTTTAATACATACAATAAATTTATGCCATTGCTTATAACTAAGTTTATTACTCACTATGATTTAATTCAGCATAGATTGCCTGTTTTAGCTTACAAAATCTCTTTGAGCTTGTTGAATAAAGCATTTATAGACCAATGGATAAACCTAAAAACCAATAACAAACACACAAAGGAACAATTCTTAATAAATAATATTATGATTACTTTGTGTTACTTATCTGAAAATATTTCATCATTGATGTAGAAAATTCTTGTAAATCGTATCACTACTAGCAATGACAGATTATACATAAACAGTAGCAGACAAATATTTTAAACCATGAACATGAGCCCATGTATAGCTACGGTATACTCATACTTATGACGTAAAGTAAATTCATCAAACAGCTGTTTAGTCCATAAAACAAACCTTTTTTAGACAATTTTAGACAATTAATACATGAAAAATTTTAAAATGTTTTGAAAATACGAAAATTAAATTTTTAGTGAATTCCAGTAATTTGTTAATAACTTCTTAACAAATCGGTTTTTTGCGAACAATAAATAGCACTGTATGAGCAAGATGTAATAGATTAATTATGATTGATAACTCAAGGATGTACTAGTTCATCAGATAATGATGAATATATTTTAATCTCATTTACTTTTTTTCAGGTATAGAGATTTCAAGGATATGAAATCAAATTAAAGATGTAGATTACAATACTCAACTTCCTAATATAGTTAAAAGTTTGTAAGTATAAGTTAATATATTTTTACATAATGAGGTTATTGCTACATTATTGGTTAATAAATTATTTTTGTTTTTTCAGGTTTTCCACTAGCTACATTGATTACGTGAAGTATTATTATTTTAATGAAACGCAATAACTTAAAATAATTATTTTATGTAATTTTTATTATTGTTCAGTAATTTCTAAATACAATTTATCACATTATTCCTTTTTTTAATACACTGTCATTAAAAATATTATTGTACTATGATCATAATATAATATTTAATAAAGTATTACATAGAACTGACAACAAATCCTTGAAAAATTATTTGAAATATACTGTAAATTATAAATAATCACAGCCATCAGAACCACAAGCAGCCATAGCCACAAAAACCCATAGCCATAAACAGCCATATGGCCATACACAGCCATATAGCCATAAATAGCCATTTATAGTGACAACTATAATTATAGCCTTAACAACCATAAATACCCACAGCCACTATTTGCCATAAACATCCAGAGGCAGAAACTTCCGTAAAGTTACTTATATTTGCCAAAGATATTATTATTTTATAAGTTATTAAATATACATTTTATTAATTGTTTATTATCAAAGTCCTGTATTTTTTTACTGTAAAGCAAATTATGGTTTATTCTACGCGTGATGAATTAATTACATAACTAACTGTACAGTGTTTAGTCTGATTATAATAAAAATATTAAAATGGATCTTGGTTTCAAAAATTTTATACGAGGTGGACAATAACGTGTTACAGATGATTTGCTTATAGATTCAGATATTGATTATTTTCTTTTGTTATTATCCAATTATTCAATGTATAAGCCTTTTTCATCTATTCTGTTACATCTAGGTCTTGTTTCTGAAATCCGACAAAATTCAAAACACATTCAAATAATATATTTGTCATCAGCGAGCAACGACCCAAACGATGTTGGGCATTGGATAACATCCTACTATGATACTAATCATATTTATATTTTTGATTCTATGAATAATAAAGTGGTACATAAAGATTTAGAAAAAGCCTTAAAAATTATGCATCCGTATTATTTTCAGGAAGGTAAGAACATTGTATTTTCAAATGTTCAAAAACAAATGAATACGAAGGATTGTGGAATTTTCGCTATATCTTTTGCAGTTTCTTTATTATGCGGAATAAAACCAGATCTTGTTAGATACGATATTAATTTGATGCGTCCACATTTATTGAAATTACTTTTAAACAAGTACATTGAACATTTTCCCCGCGTTATTTTATCGCTACCTCTAACTTTACAACCCAGAAAATTGTTTAATAGACATATCATTATGAATAATGATTGTCTAAATGACCAACACATAGATTATTTTCACAAAATGTTAGAACATTTCTCTACGTATAAGCCATGTTCCACCTTATATTTACAGAATATTTCAAAAATTTCTCAAATAGATAAGTATGATAAACATATACAAATATTATTTCAACGTGGTTTTCCAGTAGGTCATTTTATATGTACGTATTACGACACTAATAGTTTATTTGTATATGATTCATTGAATAATACAGAATTGCATAGTGATTTTATTAAAGTTTTAGAAAAATTACACCCGTATTGTTTCAATGATCAAAATCAAACGATTATTTTTCAAAGAGTTCAGTCTCAAACAAATGCTACGGATTGTGGCGTATATGCGATAGCCTTTGCTGTAACACTCTTGTTTGGTTACAGACCAGAGAAGATGGTATATAATCAGAATGAAATGCGTAAACATTTGTTAAAAATGTTTGACAATAGATCAATAGAAAATTTTCCATGTTTTCATATGCTTCATAATAATTATTCACAATTTCATCCTAGTTACTTAATTAGTATTGATACTACGGTGTTACCTTTAAGCAATAACATTGTACAAAATAGAAAACGTGTAATTGATCAAAATACTACTGACATTTTTAGGGACAGTGCCATTAAGAAAAAAAAACATATTATCAAAAAAATAAAGAAAAAATTTTACAAGCACAAAGGGAAAAACGTCAAATGAAAAAGTCTGCAATTGTAAATAATAATCATAATATAACTAATGAAAATTCAAAGTATTTAAGTGAACAATTAACACCTTCAAAATCAGTTCTTAATGCCAAAGAAAAAACTTTCAAATTTTCAGAAAATGTAGAAGCTATTTCTTTTTTAACTGATAACAAATCAACTTCACAGTTGGATATTCCTATACATAACGATATTAAAGATGAAATTGCTCGCACAAAAGTTTCTGATTGTGATAAAGACTTTAAAGGTCCAACAACGTCATATGCAGGTAATTCTAATTCTCTTAAAAGAAGTTTCATAAATAAGAAGTATTATGAAACTCATAAGAAAGAGATACTAAGTAATAGGAAAAGATATTACATGTCTAAAAAGGCAGAAATATTAAGCAATCGTAAACGTACTTCTAAGCTCAATTGTGATAAAATATGTAGTACAAATAAAAAATATTACTTTAAAAATAAAGAAAAAATTACAATGGCGAATAAAATCAAAAGAAAATATAACGCAATTAATTTGATTAAAGATAGTACGATTAAATTGATAAAAGGTAATGAAAAAATTATAGCTAACTTGATGATAGAATTAAATAATTCTTTTTCTTCTTCCGAATGTAGACTAGAAGCTGAAAATTTAGTATATTCTTCTATTTACGCACGAGATAATTACATAAATAAGGCCAAAAAGGTTTTAAAAAATCTTCAATCTAAAGTTGAATTATCTTTAACTAGATTAGGCGATATACCTATTGCAGATAATGTTGATTGTGCATTAACTGCTTTATGTGGTATACCTAAACATACCTCCTCCACTGAGCCATATTTTTCAGAAGCTGCGTATGATTTTCGACTTGGTTTATTTAATGATTTTGATATTGATAATAAGGTTATTATAAATGAAAAAGGACAAACAACAAATATTTTACCACTTATTGATGAAAAAAGCCAAAAAAGTAAAATTTGGATGTGTAATGGCTACTGTAAAATCATCGATATCGATATACTGCTTGAATTTCAGGAATTTTTCCTACAAATACTTCAAGTAAGTTTTAGAAGTGGTTATAAGTTTCTTTTATCCATAGATCTATGTTCTGCTGAATGCAATGAAATTAATAAATTGGGCCATCCAAGTATTTGTTATAATCAACCACTGTTATGTAGTTCAAAATTTTTAAAATTACACATTTTATCATCACATTATCCTTATTTACGAACAATAAAAAGATTAATTTATGAATTAAAATATGTATTTACTATTATTAAAAACATAGAGGATGCTTTGTATGGTGCAGACATACAGTTATTAAAAGATATCATTGAAAAATCTAAGAAAGAGTTCGGAGTGTACATTAAAGGTAATAAAAATACTAATGAAGTAACTCTGAATGAATCACAATTAAAAGAGAAATTTCGCATAGGTCTCAAGGAATATACGAAAATAAACATAGATCCACCTGCAACTCCTTGTATTTCGTGTGAAAGATTATTTTGTACCAGGGATATTCTAAATTTTGACGAAAAAACTGACGATAATATTATTCCTTTTTTATTAGGTATAGAAAGTACACTTATTCAAAAATTAAAGGAATTACATAACAACGCAACACCTACACAAAATTTTATTTGTAGACCTTGTTTAACAAATTTGAAAAAGAATGTAATGCCATCGAATTGTGTTTTAAATAACCTATTTGTGAAAGAAACTCCATATGAAATTGAAAGTCTCAATATGATGGAAAAAATTTTAATACAAAGAGCTAAGGCTTTTCAAACAATTACAAAAATGGATACTGTCATGAATAAAAATATTCCTCATTATGTAAAAATTGATAAAGTTGTTGGTAGAACATTTCATTTACCCTTGCCACTAGAAGAGACTTTGAAAAAGATATGTCCAGATACTGACCCTATAAATGTCGATCATGAATTATACATTTTAGTTCGAACTCATCCAACAAAAGCTAAAAAATTTGGGAAAACTATGTTGATGTAAAGAAAGTATGGAAAGCTTTACACTGGCTAAAGCAAAACAATACACTTTACGAAAAAATTGTACTACCATCCGATCCACAAATATTATTGGAGAAAATAAACGAACAATTAGAATATGAAATAAATGATGAAAAAATAGAAGATGCAAATGATGATGAAAAAATAGAAGATGCAAATGATGTACAAAATGAACCAGCAATGCATGCATTATTAACTCTAAAATCTCAAACTGATCCTTTTTATGAACATTACACCATTTATCCATTACACGATAAAAAAAAGAATGAAACAGACACGGCATTGTACCAAATGTTGCAAGTCTCTGCTACTGCTTTAGACATCAGAGCCAAAG